>RCNN01000010.1:0-179542 GCA_003667245.1 Heterostelium multicystogenum | reverse complement strand
ATTTATCTAATTAATAAATAATTATTGATATTAATTATCTACATACGTTTGATGAAACTGTAGGATTCATTAAATCTTTTTTGTTGATGCTTGGACAGCTAACTCTCTATGGGCAACTCTTTCCAGAGGTTTTTATTTTTTGATCCAAACCTTTATTTGAATCTGTTTGGCCTTTAAATATCTAATTAATAATTTCAGTATAATTAAATAGTATTTTTTCACTTAACATACCAGTGATGAAACTGTTGGAGATTTTTATAAATGCTCCATTATGTTTGAGCATATATCTTTCTTTCTAATGAACATTTGGCAACTTAACTGGAGCAATTAGTGTACTATTATTTACTATTCTTTGACATTGAAGATTCTGTTGGCATCATGAAAAGTCTATCCTTTGTTGAATGGTGGCTGTTTTGTTGTGGTTGATTCACTCTCTCTACTTGTGGAAAATTTCTACATTTCTCTACTTTTTGTAATACTAGAGTTGTATCTTGACTCTTGGAGTCCCATGTTTTTGCTATAATATTTGTGTGTATATTTTAAATAATTATTCATATTTGTTATTTAATGTAATGATTGATAAATTAAAATCTGTAAATAATGATAAATCTAAAATTAATTAATTAACTGTGGATAATAAAAGATATTATTAAATAATCTGTTTAATTCTATCTTAAAACTAAAATGAGTAGAGTTTAGAGTATATATATCAAGAGAGGTTTGTAATTTTTAATTCAATTCAAATTTCAATTCGATAACCGTTTAATATTTAAACATCAAGTATATTTTTTCATGATGAAGTTGTTGTTGAATTCGGTAACAGTTTTTAGTATTTGTTATATTTGCAACATATTCCAATCTGAGAACATTGGTATTTTATTAAAATGAAATTCCAAACTATTGAAACATACAAATTTTTATTAAATATATATTTCTTTGCACATATCCAATTACAATCACAATCAGCAGTTGAAATAATCTTTGTGAAATGGAAAGAGAAGTGTCCATAGTCTGTTGGTATTGATAGCTGAATATCATTAGACTTGTCTATAAATCTTGAATGATGTTAAAACCTTTCTGTGGAGGATGACTAAGTGAGGTTTGCGAAGAGCAATCCACTTGAATTTATTGCTGTTGACAAATGAAAATAGGTGATTGAAATTTACTGTAATTCTCTTGATACGACTCTCTATTGAGACTTCCATAATTGTGTCGAAAATGAATGTTATTGATATTAAAGAAAAATTAGCTTCATCAATAAGGAATAGCTTCAGTGTATATTATAGTTGGCTTAAAACCTTTGTGAATACTGGATTGAAATCATCGTTTGATGAAAATTTTTTAAGAGGATTGACACTTTGTTTGCGAACTTGGTTTCATTATGATTTTCTTCAAGTGTGATCAATTATCGTTATAAATAATACTAATGTCTCCAGTAGATTAAATCTAAAAATATATTGTGGTGTTTCATAGGTCAACATCAAACTCCATTGACATTATCCAGGTTTTTCCTTGCGAACAATATTAATTGATCTTCCTTTGGAGCCTGACCCTTTGGTTGCATTTTACCTGATTGTGGGTTTTATTCAACTTGTTCTTTTGTTTGAGTCCAATCGTGACTTTATCAAGAAGTAATCAATTTGAATCCCAGAAGAATCACTTAACAGTCTTGAAGATCTAAGTTCTTGGACCAACTAGGAATCCAAATGGCTCTACAGAATAGATAGAATGAAAATAAGGTTGATATGTTAAATTTTAATAATAATATTTAAAGATTTATTATTTAAGCTATAAAATATTAAAAATACAAATAAATATTAATGGAATGTTTCTTAAATTGTTTGAGCTTTTTGATTCTTCATTTTAAATTGTAATTTGAATTGTATTAAAAGAATTGTCAGTTTGCTGAATTTTGATTGAGTATGTTTTAAAAGACATATCATGACAGACATGAATTATTTTAACATTATCACGTTCTGAGATTACCGATTCGTCTTGGTTGGTTGTAAAATTGATGACCCATGCTTGATTTTGATTTGGGAATTGGTTGATAATAATCTGATGTTCTTTCAATGTGTTCAATAATACCCAGTGCGATTAACATGAGCAACAAGTTCAAGAAGGCAAGTCCACAGATGTGTGTTTGAGCGATATGTTATCTTTAGATCACAATCTCTTGTCATTGGCTGTTTGGGAATTGGAACATTGATGTTTGTTGAGATAGTGACTTTTGACGGAGCCCATCTTTGAAATATGGATATATTATGTGTGGTAGAGCCTCACATGGAACCAAAATACCATCTGCGTGATTGTGATTGCTTGCTTGAATGGATTGTTGCTTGCTGAAAATGATCATGCGAAAAATTTTTGACTATTGTACATATAAGAAAAGGAATGTCGATCCCATTAGAAGAGATTGGGAACGGATCTTTAGGTGAACTCTGAAAGACAGATATCTCTGTGATGAACGACAATAGCAATGATGGATTGCGGGTGACTTAATATTGTAACCATTAGTTCCAATTTCTGCTAATCCTTCAGAAAACTAGAATATTAAAAATATCTTCATCACCCGTGGAGGGGGATTTGGTTGGGTGAATTGAGGAGCATCAAAATTATGGTTAACATCTTTTCATGTTGCGCTGTAGAAGGGAAGTCACCATCTTTTTATAATATCCCTGATTCGTCTGGTTGTACCATATGATTTCATTACTTCAGGTAGCTCAGACGTCTTGTTGTTCCACTCTTGCCATGTGACAGTCTTTCCAGGACTTGACAATTGTTCATCAAGAAATTTTCCAAATAAGCAAATCAATCCAACATGGCCTTTAGTTTCGAATGTAAATATCTCTGACAATAGCATTTTCTAGTGTAACAAAAGATTCTTTTTGGAACATTTGGAAAAGAGTACATGTTTCTTCAAAAGAAAAATTGGGAATTTCCTCATGAATATTCCAAGGAGAACCAACTCTGGGGGCTGATAAGAGTGAAAAAATGCTAAATGGTCCAACTGCAACCAAAGACTGAATGGAACTTTCTTTAGTATCTCTTAAACCTCGAAAAGCTCTTAGAATGTCGGTGATTGTTTCTTTAGAACAGAAATGATAGATACGGTCAAATTCATCTAGTATGAGGAGAATTCTTTTTGGAAAAGTGTTGGGAGTAATAAATATTGCCATAAAATCAGATGTGTTGTTAATATTATTATTCTTAAATAAAGCTGGATATCTTCGGCACAAATCTCTGCCAATTGTTGAAAAGAAAAGATCATGGTGGACAAACATTTCACGAGAAATACCTTGCAAAGTAACACTTATCATCATAAGTAAGGAGAAGATGAGATATTATAATTGGTACTTACTATAAGCTAATATATTTGGATAAGTGATACATTAAACTTTGTATCATAGTACTTTTTCCAGATGATCTAGCCCCATGAACTATTATAAATGATCCCTTTTCAATATGACTAATTATTGAAACAGCTCTTGTTAATGGATCAATCCAGAAGTATTTTGCACTATCCTCAGGTCTCATGAAACCATATGTGCTGAAAGATCTCTTAACGAATGAAATTCCACGGCGAATACTGTTTGTTGGGTATTCATTTGATGAATTTATGAACTTGGTTCGGATATAATCCAATCTTTGATCTTGATTAATTCGTTGGAGCTTGACTGCATCATCTTCCGTAAACCACTGGAGCAGGTGTTGAGGCAGCAGGAGTTGAAGTAGAAACAACTGGAGCTGATGGTGTGGTGGTTGGTTGTACTGGAGTAGGGGTGGCTGGAACAACAGCTGGTTGTACAACTGGTGCCAAATATATTTATCTTTTTCAGAAAGTATGTTATCATCAAGATTGTAAATCCAATCAACTATGTCTTTGAGGTTAGACATTTTGTTTTTAAATAATAAATAAAGGAAAGAATTAACTAATAAAATACTGTAAGATATAAAAGTAGAGATAATGTTGTAGTTGTTGTAGTGACTGAAGAACAAAATAATTTAAAGAATGTAAGTAAAGCTTGTAAGTTTGACTGAGGTATGAACAAATAGAAGATAGAAGCTTGTGGAACGGGAATAAAAGTTGTATTTGTTGATGCTTGGTGCAGTGAATAAAAACTAAAATACTAATTATTATTGTATATAAATAAAAAAATGGATTTAAAATGAATTGAAGGAATGAGAGTCAAATGAAAGAGATCTTGGTATGAGAAACAATTTAAATTGTTCTTTGATATTGAGTGGCCATTGATCGAGAATATCAAGAGAAACAAAGATAAAGCACATGTAAATAACCTCTTGGAGACAACTTTGATAAAAGAAGTGAGGTAAGGGAAAGGGAAGCTCTCGAAATGATTTTTCTGAGATTACCTTCTGATGTCAAAGCTTTATGTCTCGCTTCCTCTTTAACATGATTGCCTTCGTTGTTTGTTATTTAAATTGGGAGTTGAGAATTTGATCTATATTATCATCAAACATCACTAGATGACAACACAGAGGAGCTGTTTGATTAAATTTGTACCTTGTTTAATTAAAATATAAAGATTTGTAGAATTTTATTAAATAATAATTGATTATGATGATGCACAACCTTGACCTTCAAGTGTGAATGGACATTCAAAGCATGTTGGACAGGTATAGCAAAAAACTCTAATTGCAGGTGTTGCACCAATTGGAACTTTAAACAATAGATTGTCAAATTTCATATTATATGCACTGGTTTGGGTTTCAATTGTTGTAAATAGAAAGTCAGTAGTTTTATATCCAACATCAGTTTTATATTGAACAGCATTATAAATTTGATTCACTATTGTTAAGTTTGCAGTATAAATGTAAGGTGTTGTTGCCATGATGTCATTCATCAGATACTCGGTCGCTGGAATAAATGTTATGATAGTTGCAGAAAAATTGTGATTATAACTATAGCACTCTGAACCATCTATATAGAAGCTAGGAAGTTGGTACACTTCCAAAGAGATAACTACTCTTAAACAAAAAAGTATTGTTGAAATAGTAACTCTATTCATTTTTATATAATATGTACATGTAACAGACCGTTTTTATAGCTTTAGATATGGAAACAAAATATCTTTCCCTCAATTGGGAAACTTCAACAACTTTTTCATCTTAAATTAGTGGAGGAGTTGTTGTTGTTAGAAAGATTTTAACATTGGAGTTGATATCTGAAAATGAAAATCTTGAGATATTTTATTAGTAGTAGTAGATTCGTGATCTTGCAAAATAAATCTTGGAGTCAATAAGTCACTCTTTTATTAAGAAGACTTCGACTTCTATTAAGCCACTCTTAAACAATTCTTATTAAAGAGACTGTTTCCTTAACTTTTTTGAATTTAAGATTAATAGAATCTGATGAACTTGCCCAATTGTGGACTTTTCTCAAGTGGAAATCGAAACTGGATGATAGAGGTTTCCACAACTAGACCCTATGGAGTCTTCCATTATTGTGTCATATTGAATGTTTAAACTGATTAAATAAAAGAAAAACAGTCTCTCATTTAAACCTTGTATAGTTTCTTTATAATGAGTCCAACTTATCCAGTGTGATGATCATCGTTCTCGAAATGATGTCATGCCAGAAGGGAAGAGATCTGAAACAGAATCTTTGAACTATCTTTATTTTTTGATTAATTGGTCAACTCTATTATGTCTAGGATAACACTTAAACTATTCAAGATCCAACTTTGCCAAGTACTGAGCTAACACATCCAAAGATTCGATTGATGTGGCACATTTTTGATTCATCTCATTTTGCATACGAATGAGATGATCAATTGGTATTGATACAGTATTTAGCAACCATTCTAAAGTCTCATAACTATTCTTTCTAAGTAGCATAGAAAATGTTTCATTAAATCTAATGTCTGTAACACTGTATTCTGTTCTATTAGCAAACAGCCATTTAACAATTTTAATTCTATTGTTTTGTATTGCCATAGTGAATGCTTTTTCTGTGCAACCTTCTGTTCGATGATGATGGAGCCATTTAACAATTTTAAAAGATCCAAACTCTGCTGCCAAGTCCATCGTATCAGGTGTGAAGTTAAAATGATTGTCTCTACCACAATTTCTCTCATCTAGATATTTGATTATTTCTACATTGTCTTCGAGGAGTACATCATCAAGGATGGTACCACTGCACCTGTGGGATGTATTGTTTTCAAGCCACACCAACATCTCAACATACCCATTCATGGCAACTCTGTTCATTATACCTTCCTCACAGCCTTCAGTTCTTTTCTCATGTAGCCACTTTACAACTGACAGATGACCCCCAATAGCTGCATTAGTCATAGCCATCACACTGCATCCTTCAGTTCGGTTAAGGTGTAGCCATTCTACCATTTCTAAGTTCCCAAAACCTGCTGCCAGGTCCATTGTCTCAGTTGTGCAATAAGCTTCGCTTCTGTTTTCATGTAACCATCTTACAATCTCAAATTCATTGAGATTTGCTGCACAATCCATTATACTTTGATATTCTTGATCTTGTACACCATTAGAATAAAGCCATTTTACTATATCAAGATTTCCATGATATGCTGCCACACTAATGATATTATGTGGAGGTGTACATCCTACTCTGAACAATTTGATAACTGACTCTAGTGATCTTTCAGCAGCAAATCGAAGATAATCTGTGTTTTCGGTGTTCAATCGATCCCTGTGTTCAGTCAAGAGATAATCTAACAGCTGGGGATGATTTTTAACAATTGCAGCTTCAAACATATCTGATAGTTCTAATTCGTTTGGTCTATTTGCTATCAACCATTTAATCATATCTATATCTCCAACCGATGCAGCTACATCGAATACATTCACTGTTCTATAGATTTGATTTGCACATTTAGGTATGGTCGACACAGTAAATTCACTCTCTTCCTGTTCCACTTTAGATGCAAAAAATTTAACTATTTCAAGATCACGAGATCGTGGTGAAATAGATAATGCAGTCTGATAGTTCCATTTGAAAGTATTGAATCTCTGCAATAGATACTGAATCAAATCCATTCTTTTCTTTTCTATTGCCACTGCTAGTATTTCGTTTGGGAGGTCTTGTTGTCGTGGTAAATTCATTCTTCTCTCAATTTTAAAGTAATCTAGGAGGAAGACACACATGTCTAAACTACCTATCTTAGCAGCTCTCCTTAGTATTTCTAAATTAAATTTCTTAAATTCATTACTATCCTCCAAACACTTCCGAAGCAAAACGAAATATCCATATTCAGCTAAAAGATTTGGTTTTCTAAGCAATTTATTCCAATTATAACTGTTATCATTTGTGGATAAGTTCAATGATATTTTATGTACATAATTAAATATTATTCTATGCAAAACATTGTTATTTAATACTTTGAAAAATAAACTATTCATGTTATTATTTCTTCAAATTGATTAAAAATGATTATCATTTTTTTTAGGTTTCATATACAAACATTTTTATTTTCTAAAATCTTTCTATATTTAAAAAAACATATCAAATTTTTTCACTAAGATCCCTATTCCTTTCCATTTTGTTATTTCTATCTAAAAAAAATGTCAAGATTCTTTTCTTCTGTACCATAAATATATTATTATTATGGCAATGAATTTATTTATTCACTTCGAGTAAATGATCAATCATTGGTATTTGTACATATTGTGGCATCAAAGTCCAATTAATATCTGCTTGTCTCCATCCATCGCCATAAGGTCCATATCGGGCTGGTGTATTGTAAGCAGTCCACTTTAAATAAGGAGTCAAGGATATACCCAAAACATCATTTCGGATAAAGAACGCATTCAAGCTTTCATTGGTTGCATGTACAAATGAATAGCCATTGATAACACCCAATTGGTAGAACGAGCATAAACTATTTCCAACATACCCTTCCGTGTCTTTGGAACCTGGTTTCCAGAATGGATGTTCTTTGATATAGCTAACATCCAAAGCGGTGCAATCTGGCATATTGGCATTGTATTCAGCAATCCACATTCTTGGCCTATATCTGATCATTTATAGAGTTCTATTGTTAGGAGGAACCATTTTAATTGAAATAATAACAAAACTTACTCTTTTAATATATTTTTTGCGATATCATAATCATACATATCGGTATCTACACTAACTAAATCGGGTTCAATTGGGACTTGATATTTCTTAAACAGTTCTACTATATTACTTGGAGATATATATTCCTTGTGTAAACCAATCTCTGGCTTATCATAACCACCATCAAGCAAAACTCCAGTCCATCCTTTTTGTTCTCGCAATACTCTGGTATTTATTTCAACACCACTTTCCGTACCAAATTCAACATAGAACTTATTTGTGGTTCCTATATGATTAAAGATTTCCTCTATTACGCCATCCTCACCACTTGTATGATTAAGTATGTCAATGAATATAGTGAAATGCAAAGATAGGAGTAATACATACTATTGAGAATAGATTTTCTTTTCAAACTTTCTGAGTGATGTAGCCCAAGATAGTTGCTTGCTCAAAAGCTTATTTACATTATTGTCCTCTATACTTTTGGACAAATTAGTGAGAGATTGTGATAATTTGTCATTGATTCTTAATAAATGGTCTATTTGTTCTCTCTGTGAATGATATAAATTGAAATCATTTTCTTTTGAACCTGTAATAGAAAAATAATCAGAGCTATTGGATAAAAAACCGATGGTGAAAACCAATGATAATCCTAACACTCCAATTAAAATAAATATTGTATTTTTGTTCATGATCTATCTATTTTAATAATTATATTATTTGGATTGAAGTGACAAATACTTGGGTAAATAAAAATACTACAAACTAATATTTCTCGTTATTTTGTTGGGTATTATTTTTTTTAAATCTAAAAGGTATCAAATGGCATGGTAAACAAAATTCCAAAAATTTAAATGGATTTGTGGATGAATCCATTATTTCATCGTAATTTTTTAAATTCATCGAAAAATGATTTTTTTTAGTTCACAAGATATTATTTTATTTATTAGAAACCATAACGATCTGTGTCGTTTAGTTAATTGTATTGATTGAAATCTAAAAATAAAGTCACTTTGTATTTTTATTTAATATATTTTTAACCAATTTTTATAAATATGACTACTTTTTACGATTTATAATTGAATGAGTCAGTATAATTAACATATCTCTTGATATACTCTGAGGAAACTTCATCAATAGGTTAATGGCTTTATTGCAAAATGATATTGCGAGGACTCTTGTCAACTCTAAAGCTTTACTTTGATGGACAAGACCAGTGGCCAGATCTACGTCGCCTTTTTGTGAAAACTTTCTATTAATTAAAACTTCTAGTATAGGATACTCCTGGGCTGCAAACAATACCGGAGCTGTGGTAATACCTAATTTAAGGTCAACAAGTGCAGGTTTTCCAAGTGAATTTGCAGAAATAGTAAAATCTAAAAGATCATCAATTATCTATTTAGCAAAATTGTAAGTATACTCTACCTAAAAAATCAATGAACTTTACATACTTGAAATGCAAGTCCTATATAAGTACCAAATTGGAAGCATAAATCAATTATTGATTGATCATGATTCCTCAAGATAGCTATTGATTTACAACTATTAGAAAACATTGAGGCTGTTTTTAAATATGACTTATAAAGATATCTTTCAAATGATAGTCCATTCACCTGGAGTTGAAGAAATTCGCCATCCACAAGGTCACCAAGGATTTTACTCATCGAATGATAGACTCGAATATTTTCAAGTGATCCTAATAATGTCATTGCTCTTATAACTAATAAGTATCAAATAATATTATATCAATTCAATGACTTACTTTGATAAAATAAAATCACCTCCGATAATAGCCAAACTATTTGAATATAAAGTATTTACAGTTTTTTCTCCTCTTCTTGTGTCTGAGCCATCAATAACATCATCATGTATCAAACTGGCAGTATGGAACATCTCGGCAACCATTGCAAGGTTTAAACTAGAGCTATGGATAGATTCACAACTGCTGTCCAAAACTTTTGAAAGTAAAAAAATTACAGCTGGTCTAGTTTTCTTTCCCTTATGTAAAAAAGTTAATAATTATGGGCAATTAGGGTAAAATGAATGGTAATTAATTCATACTTTCAAGTTAAATAGTTTACTTGTAATATCATTGAGCTTCTCATTTTTATTTTGATTGTCTAAGGATAGATTATTAATTATAGAATTGGTAAGAAGTGTAATATCATTCTCTAAAGAATCAAAAACTTGATCAATGGTGAGACATGATGATGATATAGGATTCAATATAGTTGTATTAATATCTAAATTAATTGTTTCTGGGATATGAAAATATTTGGTATAGCTTTTCATTGTTGCTTTGAAATGTAAAAATAAACATTAAAAGCAAATAAACTGGATTTTAAAGTAATTGTAATAATAATAACTAATAGAAATAATCAATTATTAATAATTATGTCACTTAGTAATAACCTCTCTTCAAATGGATAATTCGAATATAAATAATTAAAAACTAACCAATATTTGGAGATTTTATTTTTATACCCCATTGGTGTACACATGAATTTTTTCGTCCATAAATATTAGTCATCCTTTTTTGATCCTACTCCTTCTCTCAAAGTTCTCAATCTGACACCATTAGAGTTTTGATGATCTCCACTTCTTGAATTTCTTTCTTCTGTTATTGTTGTACATAAGAAATTGTTTTAGAAAACCATCATGAATAATTGTATTCTATAAAATAATATTACCTAAAACAAAACTTTCATACTCATCCTCCGACGAATTAATACTGACATTATTCTGGTGTGTATTCACTCTTCTCAATTCATGGTGATTGGTTTCTTCTTCCTCCTCCTCGTCATCAATATCATGAGTTCTTACCTCCCTAAAAAGACAGAAATTTATTTAATATAACTCTTAATATTTAGTGAAATGATACCTACTTATAGATATTATCTTCTTTTTTCATAAAAAAATCTGACAACTCTTTAAACTTTGATTTGGCAGCTTGAGAAATTACATTATTAATATTGGAAGAATGGGTTGGCGTAGATGTGTACTTACCCTCACTTAACTGGCCTATTTTTTCTTTTATTTCCTTTAAATTCAAATCTTCCTCTAGCATTGAAAATACACTTCCGTCTTCTTGTTCATAATTATTTACAGTGTTGTTTGTTGTTGGTAGAGCACCTACAAAATCTCTTTGAGAAGGTCTTAGGACTTGCTGCTGCTGCTGCTGTTGCTGTCTCTGCTGTAGTTGTTGAAGTTGTCTTTGATTGAACAAATGTGCCAACTGTTCATCATTGCTCACTTCATTCATAAACATCTCATTTTGTAACATTCTTGCTAACATTTCATCTTGATGCATCTGTGCTATACTCTGTTATTCAAGAGTGAGTATTAAATCATCAGGTTTATCAAAGCATATTTATATTACATGGTCAGAGTCTGTATTTTCATTGATGGGCACTTCTCCACTCATTTCCAACAGAGCATCAATAGTCTTCTCCATGTGTCCCTTATTCTGCTGTAATACAGCACCAATCAACTCTCGGTCAAAGCTAGAGAACATTGAATGTAAAGAGTTCAATGCTTCTTCATAGGGTACGCTCATTCTGTTGCTATTGTAGTTGTGTATGCTACTCTTTTCTTAAGAAACAAAAGCAAAGGTAATACAAATAAAAGTAAAGTAAAAATTTAAATTAAATATGAAAGTTAAAATTTGTAAAAATGCTCTAAATTATAAATGAATGACTGAATGAAAATAAAAAACAAAATAAGATTCCCAAAAAAAAGAGAACATATATTATTAAATATTAAATAAAATAATAAATATTATTCATCGCGATATCATAAACAGAGTATTAGTTTGTAGCAATACTCTGGTTACAATTTTGGTTGTCAATGATTTTTGCAAATATTTTAATATTTTCTGTTTGCGAAATTTCATTAAATTAATTTTTTATTACAGAAATAGCAGCAAGACAAGATAAATAATAGCTAGCAAGACATTCATTCATATTTGGTACATTAATTAGTAATATGAAATCACTCATCATCAATGGTCTACTTGGTAGCTCATTGTCACAGATATTTTTTGATATATGTGTACTTTATCTTCGGTATGGCTATCCTAGTCCTAACGAAACCCCAGAGCAAATAAAGCATCGTGGTAAAAAGCGATTTATAGCAGGTATAGCAATCCCTCTAGTCAATCTAATTGGCTTCACTATTGCAAGATACTGGACTCGCTATTTGCTTTCATTAAACTCCTGGATTTCAACGATCATTGTGACCATACATTCATTCACTATGATTAGTTGTTGGATGGGATATATATTTAACTTTGGTGCGATCATCCGCTACTTCAATACGAAACGATCCCGATTCAACAGTGGTATACTTGATGAACTCTCAGAGAATAGCAATGTAGCAGTTCTCGATTTCTCTCGGTTAAAGTTTGTCAAGTTTGGCTTTATGTTGGCATTACCTTTTTACCTGATCACCTTACTTTCGAAACTGTATTCTTTTTTCAGATCACCCGTCGACGTAGTAACAACAGCAGCAGCGTAACATTATTCTTCTGACTGACTTGAAATAAACATCGTATCCGATACGAAGTAACCTTGTACAATTAATAAAAATATTAATAATAAACATAATAATATGTTTTGTGTGGCACCCGCCAAAAAAAACTATTGATCACTATAAATCTACTTGTATATTATTATTAGTTGTTGTTGTTTTATTTCAATGTTGCAACACTATTCTTATTATTATTATGAATTTTTTAAAGTCTAAGCATACAATCATACACAATAGATCCAATTTCAGATGTATTTCCAATACACATTCATCAGAAAATGATCAATTCTTGGTTACCTCTGCAAAGTCAATCTTTATATTCGTAAGTTTGATCCTCAATAAAACTATGCTCGTCATAATAAGCTAACGACACACAACAGAATCCTCTAAATGGAATGAATCTTAATCAATTTTCAACCGCTGAGATTACAAAGTCAACCAACTACCAGCTTAATCGTGGAATTATGTATCAAACTCAAGAGAAAGCACAAGCTGACCCCTATTTTAGAGAAGCTAGGTTTTCACCAACCATAAATAACAGAGGCATATCATTGATAGCAGCATGTACAAATGATCTTAATCTACATCTATTCGTACCACCTTCATTATCTGCACCCACATTCCAACCCAATTGGGTGAACCAACCATCTATTCAAGCAATGATTTATAACCATTTGAAAACAACCGAGTTTGAAAAGATTGGATCCCAACTAGATGACTGTGAGAATTATCAATATAAAGAGTAGCTGCTAAATATCAACAATTCTATTAAATTAAATTTATACACTAACCAATATTTTATCACTAGACAGGTTTACGTTCTCAGAGAGTCTGAAATTGTGGAAGCTCATCAAAGACAATCTGATATTCTTGATATATTGTGTTTGGATTGGTCACCAAAATTTACAATTAAATTATCAGACAATGCTGGACCAGAGAATTCAACCCTGCTAGCATTGGGTGGAAAAAGAATAATGTCTCTGTGGAGGATTAATTTAGATTCAAATGGACCATTGGAACATGCATTTCAACCATTTTCAACGCATCAACTCAGTAAAGGTTGGTGCCAACACTTACGTTGGAAACCCACACTTGCAAATAATGGTTTACCTTTACTGGCTACTGCTACAAGTAGGGGAGAGGTTTCCCTCTACTGTATTAACCAAGATTCAACCCTAACATCCATAGCAACTATTTGTGAGCCTGATGACTCGCCAATTACTCTCCTAGAGTGGTCCCCTCCAAATGTATGTTTGAGCTAATAATGTATTGCCCCAACATACTAACAAGATATTAGGAATCAGGAGAATCATTTTTAATTATTGGAAAGGGTATCGCATTGCAAATCTATAATCCAGCTAAAAAGTCTTTGACCGACTATTTAATCAACAACACTGACAACATATCATCAGTTTGTTTTGCCAACTCCAACCAGTTCTTTTGTAGCTCACTAGATGCCACAATTCACAAATATACTTTTAGTGACAGGTTTTGGAAATCAATGGACACTAAGAAAGATTTAGCTATTGAGAAAATTAATTTACCTCAGGATATTGCAGATAGAACACCAGAGAACTATTACTTTTGTTTACCGTCACCGAACAATCTATTTTTGATAGTAGGTGAAAAGTAAGTACAACTGCTCCCTAATTTCAAATCGAATTGAATTCTAATGATAGAATGAAGTGTTCATGGACAACAAACAATGTACACAAACAAAAAAGTATTTGCGGCAATTACTATCTATTATAATAGTGATTTCGAAAACTATCAACTAGGCCTCATCAATAGTAAGTCATATTGCATTGATTATCCATGCTTCAATTATTTACTCTGTCAAAATAGAATATAATAGCAATAAGAATGATCTATCTAGAGTTTGGGATACTTTGACATATCAGAGATTCCTTACAGAACATCAACTAGTTGATATTTTAGATACAACAATTGCAGAGCTCGACAGGTTTACAAAACAAAAAGAATAACCATCTCAGTGATTACTATCATCTATATAAACTATTTATTTATACATTTCACATCATAAAGGTATGATAGCCAACTGCAATGTCAACTGAAATTTCAATGACCAACATCTTTATTATTGTTTATAGGATCAATGTCCACATAAAATCATTGAACAATGGAATAATCTATGTTTTTATTTATTTTCCAAAGTAGAGATGGTATACATAGTCAATGTACTTTCAACGTTTCTATCTATTACCAATGAACCAGGCATGTTTAAATACAATTCACTTATATAATAATAATTTATATGCTAACAATACTTTTTTCAGAGATTACACAGGAAGAAGAAATCTCACTCCTCTTGATGTGTGATTGGCTTCTGCTTATTAATTCAGAAAATGTTATCAGTGATAAGGAAAAACAGTTGAGTATTGCAAAACTAGTTTATAAGAAACTACATCAACCAGTACCTCAGCCCAAGCATTTGCCATCTCGTGAGAAATGTATCTACTGTCAACAGGATATTCCTAATAAAACAACAATGAATTCAGTTGAATGTATTAATGGATGTCCATTGGCACGATGTCAACGAACTAAGCTTCTACTTAACACCCATATGCTATTCCACTGCCAGATGTGTCATGTAAAGTCACTTATCTTCAGTGAAGAGGCATCAATATTTGAAACACATAACCAAACCCCTACATTTAAATCATTCAAAGCAATCGAATTATCACAAGACATTAAAGGAAAAGCACCTTTCATGTCTATATTGTGGCTGTACATATATTCGAAGATACCCATTCAACGAAACCCAACACGATAATAAATAATTACAATTTACAACTACTATATTTATTTGATTCGACTTTTCTCAAATCATATGTTTATATTTTGTTATACTATTATTACTATCTGTACTATTTGGACTATTTTGTGATATATCTTTGTTTATTTGTTGGTAAATTATTATTATTATTATTATTATTTTGTTTATTTGGTGGTTGTTGCTGTTGATGTAAGAAAAGAGTTGTTCTTTCTTCATCTAGTTGTGGCTCCCTTAATAATGAATATTCTTGGCTCAATTTAAGTTCGCCACCTATTTGCTCATCGAATTGATATTGTAGATACAATCCATCTCTCATTAATACAAAAGCTGTCTTGTTATCTTGACTGAGGGCGCATATACTTGGAATACCTGGTTGAATTTTAATATGTGCAAAATCTCTTGATGGTTCCCAAACTTGACTAATTACACCCGGTAAATAGCTTGTCATTGAGCCAAGTGAACTTGTATTGGCAGTTGCTGAAAAAATCAATTTTAAAAATATGAATTGTTCCATTGTCACTGCAAACGCATAAATACTTGGAGTCATTGCTAAAAGTAATTGAATGAATGATCGCGGGGTAGGTACCACGACGGAATGATATAGATCTATTTGCATTTGGTAATAAATAAACTCTTATAACAGTGCCCTATATTGAAGTAAATGTTATTTAGTTGGGAAGAATAATGTATTTTTCCTTCTTTTAATTACTTTTTCTGATGCAGTTGCCAACATTGTACCATTTTGATTAAGGACCAACTGGGATATCGGACCTTTGTGAGCTTGAATTAGATTCACTGTTTCCAAAGTCAAGACATCCATCACTAAAATATTTCCCTTGTTTTGAGATGCTGGATAAACCATAAAGTTTGTTGTTTGTGGTGATAATGCACATAAACCCTTTGGATTGGGAATCAACATCTCTTGTCTCTAATAATTTTCATATTGCCAATATCGTATATATGTATTTTAGTTTCCATCACCACAACCAATCTATTTAATCAAGATGACCAATGCAAATTGTGTCAATAAATAAGTTACAACACCATTTAATTTGAAACATACCTTTTTCTATTTAATTTAACTGCTAAGATGGCTGTTACAAAATCTTAAATCACATATAGTCAGGTTTGTTTTAATATTATTAATCAATAGTCTACGCTGTGAAGAACCACCCTCTCCTGAACCTACAATTGCTACCAAACTCGTGAGAATAGCATTTCAATTAAACCTACACCTCCATTCGCTATGACATGTTAGTTAAGAGTCGTGTTCAAGACTCGAGATAAGATGATCATACATACATTGGCTATAGCAAAGTTGATATGGATCAGAGTTGAATATTTTAAAACCCTCCGGTGTACCTACTGATATGCAAGTGAAATCTTGATTAAAGCTTGCAAATAATACACCACTTTTACCATACTTTCCTCCAGCTGAGTTAGAGGATGCAAACATTTCCTGTTAATTACTGCTGTCAGATGGTCAAACTGCTTAATAATAATTATTTATGTAAATATATATATATATACAATGTGTTTTGAAAGTGAATATATAAGGGGATTTGAATGAATGAGTGATTAAGTAGTATCTTGATTTTTAATATTATAGGTTCTAAATTTATGATGAATAATATCACTGAATGTTTGTTGTTATTGTTGTTGTTGTTGTTGATCTTAAACTTCAAAGAATATAATGGCATTACAACTATCAAAAAACAAATTATAATAAAAAATAAAATAGAAAATAAAACAATAATGTTGTTGATTTTGAAAATTATTTTAAAAAAACAAACAAAACTTATTTTATTTAATTAATAAGTATCACTACTACTCTCTACTATAATAATAATAATAATAATAATAAATTAATTAATTGTAATTGAATAAAAAACAACATTAAGAATAATTATGTTCGGTAAAAGTAAACCTAAAAAGAATGAAAATGGTAAGCTCCATATTAGTTTGAGACTTTATTATTGGTCATATTAAAATATCATCTTATGTTCCTTATTGCTAGATCCATTTTCAAAGTTAGAATCCAATATAAAAAGTGATACAGCTGAACTCATGCAAGATATCGACATTGACAAAATAGACAAGTTGATGAAGAATGATATTAAAGATGAGGATATTCAATTGACCGATGCTGATATGGATGATCCAGAGCTGCTGGCTCAGTTGAGTACCATTGAGAGTGGATCTAAACTTGAAAAAACCAAAAACCACCACCTAAACCAGCTGTACCTGCTAAGGCAACTCAACCTGTTGGTCAGCAACAAACAAGAACCTGTTTGCGAAAAAACAATTGACTGAGGAGGAGCAAGAAGAGCTCATGCTCAAGAGAGAGCTTGGAGAGGTTGATAACGATGAAGAACAAGATCCAGATAGTGACTTTGAAGCACTCATACCAATGCTAGAAAATCGTCACAAAATATATAAGCAGAATGCTTTACTATCTAATAGAGCTGGTGATATTGAAAATGCAAAACACTACATGAGAGAATCAAAAAAAATTGAAGCTGCACTTACTGAGCTTACGAAATGGTATTCCAGTTGGTAATGTTTATCTTTCATTACTCCTTTGGCGATGATATTTTAAAACTAACACCCGATCAACCAGATACTAGATCATTACCACCCGAAATCAGTGTAATTTCTACATCTGCACCTAAATCAACAATACCAACCACACAAAACATCACAAGCAACAACAACAACAACTTCACCACCAAGTAGACTACAACCACTGCCGCAACCCAAACCACAACCACGAATTGATCATGTCAAAAGAAAAGCTGGAGTTAGAAGAGCGAAACCAAACTTGGGAACTATTTGAAGAAGAATTTAGAAAAAAACTACAATTTTTGCAATCTGAAGCACTTGTAAGATCATGTATTATCATGAAATCTATCTTTCTTTACTAACTGTCATAAACAGAGATATAAAAATATAGATAAACACAAGGCCATTACATTCTTGAAAGAGAGCAAAGGTATTCATGCTATTTTGGATCAGATTGAGGTTAACAAGAACGCAGGTCTTGCTCCCCCACCTTTCCATTTTGAAAAAACAAAGAGATCCAAAATGAAGTGATTAATCAGCATATAAAGGAGAATGAAATTGAAATTTCGATTGGCAAATATGAGTTTCCCAAGAGCGTAGGAACCATTGATAGCTATGCTCAAATGGATTTCCCCTATCCTTCTAGTGATGATCCTACCAAGTTGATCACATCTTCATCCAACAGCTCAACCTCTAAGGACTATGCTTTTAAGACAACCATAACAATGGACAAAAAAAAGACATTCCAAAGAGTCGTAGAGAAAAAAAAGCTTCAACTTACTATCATATCATCCAGAATGTTTTTTATGAAGAGTGTTGTAGGAAAGTGCGAAATTAAGTTGGCACCACTTTTATCACAATGTGAAAATCACTGAAAAAGGCACCAATTCTTAAAGAAGGTACCAAAAAAGAACTAGGCGGATATGTTGAAATATCAGTAAAACTGAGAACTCCTTTGGATTCAAAACAAATTCAAAAGAAGATTGAAAAAGTATTAGTATTAGACGGACCAATTGGACCAAGTACAACTCCAAACACCACAACCGATACAACATCTCCAACCACCAGCACTCCAGCTACTCCACCTAATGTTCCAACACCTACTTTATTCAACACCACCACCAAACAATGCATCACCGGAGATAAAATCATCCTCTACAAATGTAAATAATACCACAACAACAACAACAGCTGCAACTCAACAAACTCCACCTAAACCAACTGCCTCACCAGCACCTGCACAAACGGATGATGAAGATGAAGAGGATGTAGAAAATTTAGATAGAATTGTATCAAATGATGTTATGGAGTCAATGTTGGAGTCTATTAATAAGCAAATTCAGGCTGGATCAAAACAACCAGAACTATTAGACAAGAAACAAGTAAGTCGATTTAACATCTTTTTCATGAAACACCAATCTTAACATTACAATAATTTTTTTTTTCAAATTTAGGCAATCGAATTAAAATTGATGATTTTGGAAAACACAGGTATCCTCTGGTTTATTGACTATTGAAGGTTATACTAAGCAAATCGAAGATGCTATTCTAAAGGATAAAATATTTGCAAAGAAACTCGTTGGTGAAGGAAAGAAAGATAAAGCAATGATTGTTATGCAAAGAGTTAGAATAATGACAAAGGAACTAGAGTCTGCCAATTCAGCTGCGGAATAATATAATTTTTAATATTAATAAAAAATAATAGTGAGCAAAAATAACATCAACCCATCACCAAGCATCTTTTTTTGCTGATTTAATTTGATTGTTGCTGATTATCAAAAGAAAATTGAAATTATTAATCTGCCTCAATTTGAGGAAGAGGCAGTTCCTTATGTTTATTCAGTTCGATCCACACCACGAGATAAGGTCTGATATAAAATGATATGGTGCAATTCATAATAATTCTTTCTGGCTACAGAAATAATGAACCATTATGTATTTATTATTAGAGGTCAACCTAGTGTTGGGAAGATCAGTTTCTCATCACTAAGCTTAGTGTGTAATTTACAGTAAAATGTATATAAATAGCAAAATTGTTGGCTGTTGTTTGATGAATTTTGCTAAAATTTCCTTTTTAATGTTTGGGCAGGTTTAATTGTCCCTTTTTTGAATATCAAAAGGAAGTACTTAGTACATAAGGAAAGGAACACCAAAAAAAGAAACTATCTCCTTTTTAAGCCTAGTTATCAATAAACGTAGCTCAAACAACCCCAAGTGATGAAGTTTTACTCTGAGGTAGCAGTGGGAATAAAAATAGGAAGGGGGGTTGTTTCTATTTTTTGACAACAATTTTGTTTGTTGTTGGGTTGAATGTGCCTTTTAATAGAGCATTTTTGATGTTTTGAATTATTCAGATTAATTCTTTTCATGAGAGAGCTTTGTTTTTTGAGCGATGTTTTGTTTTTAATGCTATTCTCTTTTTATTGATGTTCGTTAGTATCAAACAAACATCACCCTTTTCTTGTCTTACATGTAGGATCTTTTCTGGTATGACACAAAACTCTTGATATGGGCACCAATAATAACAAACCACACCTAAAGCTAATACAATTTGATGGTATTTTTAGGGAACCGACAACACTGTTTTAATTTGGAAATAGGTGTATGGTGGAGATGATGTAGACAAAATTGTAATCGATGTTGGCAATTATAACATTCATCATACTAATGAGCTTTACCAAATTCTGACAAAGGATGAATGGTTTGGACATCTCTCAATACTCTTACCATGGTGCACTCTACACAGTACGTATATCAAAGCTGTGAGATTGTGGTGTGACTATTAATGAACCAAGTCTACCCCACCGCACATGGTCATAAAACTAAGAAAATTCTTTCCCGACAATGATAGCAAGTAAGTTATCTTTATAAACATCAAAATAATAAGCAAAAGCCTACAACTTTGAAGAGTGAACGATCAACACTATTTATAATGCAGCCATTCTCTTATTCTCAAATTCGATTCAAATAACTTCTTTTATCTTCTCTATCAGTACTATTACAACAAGAGCTAACTTTGATTAGCTTACACTATAATTACCAATATTTATATATTATTATTGAGATCTAATTATTTTCAAATTCATCAATTCAAAGCATACAATTAGAATCATACACATATACCACTATACTCTCGAATACAAGCTCAACCCTAACAACCACAACCTCAATCAACAATACTACTATTATTGTACTACTACTTTCTGTAACACTCCTCAACCGAATAAACTTTTTATACGGAATTCCAATTCTTTTAAATCTATTATTTCTTAGATAACTATTAAACACACCCATTGATCTATACAACTACTCAAAATCCTGCTATTTTCACCATTATTCATATATTTATTTACTCAACCATATAAATAGAGAATTGATAATTAATTTTAAATATATTCCATTTATTAACTTTCTTTTAAATAGTATGTATACTAGTGAATCAAACAATTGAAATCAAATATTAATATTTTGATTACTCTCTCTAGAAATGTCACATCAATTTCCAAACTATAAAAATCACATTGGTAGTTGTCTACCAAATTATCCTGCAATCCCCATCCATCCTTTTGCAATCCCATCTCCAATCATGGAGAATCCATTTTATATCCAACAACGACCTTATATTTTCCAAGGTCAAGCGCAACCACAACAACAATTTCTAATCCCTTCTCCAAGAAATATTCCACTGAATGAGGAGATGGGACAATTTCACACTGGTTCTATCTATCCATGTAGATCACCTGTTCCAAACTTTTCTTTCAACTCCAACTCCTCCCCAAACATATCAAGCTCTAACTCCCCGACATCAAGTCGCTCCCGATCTCCTCAGTCATCACCAAGAATAGAAACCTACACACCCGAAGAAGACGAAAGACCTGCCCTCAACTCAGTGCTCGCTTAAGATGTGCGTTCTCTGCAGCAGAGGTCGTCCTACTATGCTAATGAAAGTTCCAACATGGGCATCAATCATGAAAGTTGTTCTGTTTACTCTACATATTGAGCATCCAGATAAACAATACTTTAGTCTCAAGTTGATGTCTATGGATTTATGGAATCACATTGGAAACGACTTTGTGTTGATAAAAAGAATCCGATAATTGGAAAAAGCAAGTTCAAGATATGCTTAGCCATTCAAAGAGTATATTCGAATCAGGATACGAAATCATTGGCCAAAATGGATATTGGAGATTAAAAAATGTTCAGGATCCATGGGTTATTCAAGAATCTCTCAATTTTAGACCTTCACTTGATGTAAACTCAAAGAAACGCCAAATCGAAAATATGTCAGAGTATGACGAAGACACCACTGTTCAATTCAGCTCAGATGACTCAAATACACCGCGAAAAGGAGAAGAACAAACTCCAAAAACAGTCCAAGAAACAAAAAACCAACCCAGACTCACCAATTCAACACGAAACTACAGCTCTCCGAGATGAGCTTTCAATTGTAGTAAATCAGATCAAATGACATGAGAATGAACATCGCTTCATCAAATCATCTTAGTCAGCAGCAAAAAGATCAAAAACTCCAAGAACTTAAAGAAAACATGGCGACACTCACCAAGATTGAGAGTAAATTGGAGAGTATTGTAATCCAAGATCTTGATTTAAAACTAAAGAACACCAAAAAGCCTGAAACCAAAACAAATAGTAGTACCATCAGCTATATTGACGACCAATGTTTAGACATATACAAGTCAATCATGGAAGAGAAATCAGAAATCGATTCATCAAGCAATACCCGAGACAACACAACACCTTAAAAACAGTACCAACCAACCCAAATATTCCAAGTTCCAGTAACCGATACAATCAATATTTGCAAGACAATGCAATGTATTACGAAATTACTCAAAGAACACCAAGTACGCACAGTAACACTACAACCTACCAGTATCCAATATTTTCTCATAAGAAATCAGTATCAACTTAAACCAACAGTAACAATTTTAACATTACTTTTTGTAACACCTTTAATAAAACTTTTATTTATTTGAAATGAATATTTGCTTCGTGAAACAATTTAATAATCTACATTTGTATATATTAGTATCTACTGAGAATCTCTATTCTAATCGAAATAGTTACCTTAAAAATTCATTGATATCCATCTTTGAGGAACGAACATCAGAAAAGTTATTTTTCTCTAAAACTTGAATCACCTTATCTTTCATTGATTCTTCAGATCCATCAGTATCCATCTTTCCTTCTACTGCGCAATAGGTTTTATAGTTTTGATTTAGCATTTCGATTACTGAGTTTACTTTGAAAATTGCTGGCAGTGTTTTGTTCTTTCTTGAAAAGCATAGTCTAATAAGACCGTCCCACTCGATAAAGTTGATTGGTGGAGGAGGATTGAATGGTTGAATCTTGACGACAGCAGACTCTACCTTTGGTGGAGGAAGGAAATTATTCTTTCCAACCTTCATTAAATGTGTTACCTTGGAGAGGAGTTGTGTATTAACCGACAAACGACAATATAATGAGTCACCAGGTGACGCTGCTAAACGTAAAGCAAACTCTTTCTGAAACATAAGAACAGCTGTTCTAAATACTGGTCTATGTGCTAACAGTTTAAATGTCAATGGTGAAGAAATTTGATATGGTACGTTTGCCACACAAACATCGAAATATGGTAGATCGACTTTTAAGAAATCACCCAATATAATCTCTAAATGTGATGCGTAAGGTCTAACAAAAGTATCAGTGACCTATTGCTAACAAAGTAATAGAATAACATACGTTGTAGCAACTCTCTTTTGTAACTCAGCAGCCATACGAGGGTCAACTCAACAGCAATTACTTTTTTACAGTTTTCCAATAGTTTCATTGTAAGATTACCTGTACCTGGACCAATTTCCAAACAGTATCTGTTGATTTAAGTTGTGATTTATCTACAATTGCATCAATGATCATGGATTCTTCAACAAATGCTGACAAACGTTTTATCTTTAAAGAGTGATGTGTTAAGCAGTGCTATATTAAGTTGTTAGATTTTCATAGAGAACCTACTCATTTGGAATTCATGATGTCTAACTACTTTTTTGCTTATCATCTGCAGACTTTTCAGCACCTTTTTCTTTTACACCAATTTTAACTGGTTTTACCATCTTGTTGTTGTTGCTTCTCTTTATAAAATAATAATAATAAACAACTACTACAAATAAATTTGAAATTGATTAGATATATAAGAAATTGCGAAATCAATCGTTAAAAACCAAATAAAAAGAATCGTCTTTTTTAAAAAAATATTTTTAATTTTTATTTTATTTTTAATTTCAAAAAAAATACTATTAGTGTAGTGTGGATTGCAAAAAGAAAAAGGGTCGGAGCTGGTTGGTCCATCTCAATCTTTGTATCGCCAAGAGGAGGAGGAGGAAACACATTAGGGTGTGGTGGTGAAAAAAAAAAATGTGAGCATGTTGTACATTACACTTGGCTATTTTTGTTACTGCAGTCAGTGTAATATTTTTGATACTCCATAATGATTATTATTAAATGAATATAATAATCTATGAGTAATCAAAGTTGTTAAGGATTGGAGTTGGTTGGTGGTGGAGGGATTTGATGCTCGCAAGGTGATGTTGAGGATATTTTATATAAATATAAAATTTATATATATGTGGAAAATAATGAAATATATAATAAATGGAAATTTAATAAATAACTAAATCCACAATTGTGTTGCTACATTATATATAGATAAAGCAATCATTGTGAAACAAGAAATATCGCCAGATGCGAAAAAAATAATAAATATATAGATGAGTACTTCTAGTTGATAGAAGTTGCTGCCGAACTACTGTTTCCACTGCTATTAGATGATGTGCTATTGCTATCAAAAGAAAATGTGTATGGTTTGAATGAGTTGGTTGGAATGTGTGCCGATGACGAGTTGAGTTTGATTTGAGAGAGTGATGGTAGTGTTGATGTTGGTGGTTGGAAAGCAATTGGTGAAAGAAGTGGTGTGCTATTACCAGAGGTTGGTGATGAAGGACGCGAGGTTTTCTTTCTTTTGGTTGTTGGTGATGGTACCAAAGAAGGTGATGTAGATGGTGGTGTTGAGGTTGTGCCAGCCAACGAAGCTAAAGAGTTTGATGATAAAGATTGCTTAAGTGTTTTGATTGAAGATGATGAAGAGGACAAAGATGGTGAGCTGGTTGATGGTGGGATTGGTTGACCAAACTGAAATGAGACATCATTGATGATGCCTTGACCATGTTTGAGTTTGAATTTGAGGAAAGCATCAAAGGAGAGATGGAAGGAACAATATTATCACCTACACCTGCCATTCCCAGGGACATTGGTGAACTACCATTGGAGAGACTTGTATTAATTCCGTTTAGTGATGAACTCAATTACTAAGGAGATTGCCACCACTTGACTCATCAATAGTCAAAGAGGAATCATCATCGATGTCTTCCTCGTCAATTACGTCCTCATCCAAACCATCATCATCACCATCACCCTTGGTGAAGACACCACGCTTTACTTTGGCACGCTTATTCTGGAACCAAATTTGGACACGACGGCTTGACATACCCAATTGATTGGCCAAACGAATTCTAATTTGTTGGGAAGGCATCTTATCGGTCTCAAAGATTTGCTCGAGTATGGCGAGTTGCTCTGGAGATGTTCTTTGACGTTTCTTTTTGTAGGCCGATGTGGATTGTAAAGATTGTGAGAGTGGATTTATGGTTGGAGTTGAAATGCCAGAGGTGCTGGTACGCAAGTCACTGATAGAATTATTTAAGCTAATCGATTGACGAGTGTCCTCGCCAATGAGTGGAGTTGACAAAGAGGATGAGTCGAATGGGACAACATTGGAACTATCAGTGAGTTTCAAATTCATAATGGGGACTGATGTCACCGATGATGATAAATCAAATGAGGTATTTGGAACACTTGGAACTCCAACTGACGAAATGTTCAACAAAATATTGGCAACCAATCCAATCTCTCTGTAATATTACAAAAAATATATTATTAATACCATATTTTGTAAATTGATCAATTTGATTTTTTTTTTTTTTAATTTGAAAATTCATTTTTTCGTTGTCGTTTTTTTTTAATATGCAATGAAGCACATATGATATACTAACCTTTCATCGTCGCAACCTGTAGTTGCCGAGGTAACTATTTCTTTCTCATCTACTGACAAACTATTGTCAGAGTCACTAGTCACTGGAGATACTGGACCACTTCCACTGTGAATAATTGTATCTATACTGTTGGCTGAAGATGAGGTGTTATCAATGGATTTTATAGAAGACATTGATTGAAGTTGTTGTTGTTGTTGTAGTTGCTGTTGTTGTAGTTGTTGTTGTTGTTGTTGTTGAGCTCTTTGCTTATATTGTTGGAAATTAGCAAAGATTTGATTTTGCTCCTGAATGATTTCCATGTTACTTTAATTAATATATATATAACTACTATAGTTTTGAAACTAATTTATAATAGAAGTGAAAAGTATCTAATTCTATTTTAAAACTCTATTGGTATTGATTGGAAAGGAAATAGAGTTGAATATTCGATGAATATAATTAATTTGTGATTAATTATTTGAAATTTGGATATAATAATACTGGTAATACAATAATAATGATAATAATAACAATAGCGAATAATAATAATTTTAATTAATATACCGGTATTAGTATTATAATATATTAAAAAAAGTACTATTAATATTATTAATAATCAAGTAATATTATATATTATAAAATTAATATTAAAGACTTTATTTTTGATTTTATTATTACGATTCTCTTCGAATATTTTTATTAAATTAATTTTTAATTAAAAAAACTTAAACAAAAAAATTATCGATATATTGCTTGACGAACACTACTAGTTGAGTCCAGTGTGTGCATTGTGGATGGGAGGGTGGTCCTCTCTTTCAGGTCCAGATTATTGATATCTATAAATTGAGTTTTTAATCAATTTTAATATAATAACATCGTTTGTTACTCTTCTCAGTGAAATACAAAACACTAAATTAAATTGCGATTTGTAGACACCAAAGGCAAAATAGATTCATGGCTACCCATATTGGTGGTAATTGTCTTTTATTATTGCGAGTATGCATTCGTTTATTTAATTTTTGCAAAATAATATTGTCATGTGGTGTGTAAATTTACTAAAAAATTATGATTTTATTCGCTTTTTTAAAAAAATTCTTTATGCTTGATATGAGAAAGTCCCTCTTATTAAGTAACATTGTTTCGAAAAAATCTCACCTTAGTAACTGCAGGAGGGCAAATTTTGGGCAACACACCTATGGGAATAGTACAACTGATTTTTGTTTTTTTGTTTTTTTGCAGTGAAAAAACAAACTGAAAAATATCCTGAGTAATGCGATGATCCCATCTCTTTAATCTGGTTGCTCCAATTGATTGATGATATTGGATGTGGTGGTCTCATGTGAATGTCTCTGGATACAAAAATGTCTCCCCAATAATAAATTACATTAAAATGCATTAATTTAATTTTTAATTTTAATTTTGCATCTGATTGAATTTGGTGTTGTATGGTTCAACGCACTTTTACAAACAAGGTCTTGTGCACTATTTTAACAATCAAATTAAAAAATTAGAAGATATTCTAAATTTTAATAAAAAATTGCAAACTTTTTTTTAAAATCATAATTATTTGATTGAGTTGGATAGCTCACAGCTACAAAATGAAATCTCCATATAATCATTGTGAAAATGTTTCTTTTTGGAGAAGCTGATTAATCAGATACCTTTTTATTTCATAGATAGACTGTGATACAATCATTTTGTAATTTGAATTGTTACAGTTCAATTTATCATCTCTCATAACAATATTTGAATTTTAGTGCTATGAGCATTAAACCGAACCAAAAAAACCCAACCAAAATTTGAAAAATAGGTTTCGAAATAAACTAATCTTTGATAATCATGTTTATGCTTGTGAACCAATCTAACAGGTTGATTACGTCTTTGAGTTACAGGGCACACTCTTACAGTAGATATTATTGTGCATCATCTATTGTATGTATAGGAATCAGGCATTTGTCACAGCTTGTTATTAATTATAGTTTATTTGAATACACAAAGGACTGGAATAAGAGATGGTCTGTCGTTGAGCTACTTGAAAATAAACAAAAGTCACATAGTATTCCTGTTGAAAAGTTGTCTCACTTGGCATCGTTATCGATGCTAGAGATCAAAAATGAGGATATAGATCGATATTGCCAACAACTAGGTGATGTACTTCTTGCAGTGGACGCGATGCAACTCGTCGATACCTCAAATGTACAACCAATGCGTACTTTACTAGAGAATCAGTCACTGACACTACGAGAAGAAAGGAAAGACAGCAGTGAACCAAAATCGACGACCGACCAGAAGCAACATATCAATAATATACTCAAACACTCATCGAATACACTATCGAATTTTTATAAAGTACCGCACCGTGGGCAAACTACAAGTAGTGTAAACAACAATATTGACATCGAAGAAATACAATAAATTATTATTGTTATTGAATAAAAAACAAAAAAACATTTTTTTTATTTTATTTATTGCTTTTCAAAATTTTTAATTATTCATTAATATCGCTTCTGTTGACCACTTTACGCGATCCAGCTCTAACCTATTAATGAACTAACGCACTGCAATTATCATATTTTTATTTATTTGGTTACCAGCATTGCTTCATTGTAGATTCTACAGATTACTGTTATAATATAGGAGTACCTAAAGGAGATTAGTAAATCACTTATTTATAGTTTATAGCTTCCATTGAGTGGATCCCGATCACCATTCATATATTAGTATTAGAGCAATATATTTAGAGTTATAGTTATTTTCTCCTTCGCCTTTAACCACCCGCTACCTTTATCCCAAAATAACAATAGCAATTGCAAATTCACTAGTCCACACATCACAAAACAGCCACTGCAAATATATTTACAGCTTTAATCCATGGGAAACCCATCCGATTCAGACTCACAACAGATAGGTATACATCTCTTGACTAGTAACATCACTTTAATACATATTAGCTACTCTATTGGAGAATTATAACCAAGATATTATTATTCATACACCAACCAACAAAAGCAATAGCTCATGTATCATTGTATTAATGATACA
Source organism: Heterostelium multicystogenum (assembly GCA_003667245.1). NCBI lineage: Eukaryota > Evosea > Eumycetozoa > Acytosteliales > Acytosteliaceae > Heterostelium > Heterostelium multicystogenum. Next base: position 150,483 of record RCNN01000010.1, on the reverse strand, counting down.
TAGACATTCACAGATCTATGTATCATATCTCAAATGTATAGTTTTATTCATTAAACTCATTCAATCTATATTTATAATAATAATAATAATAATAACAAGATCTCGATAACTATTCTCTGTTGTTGTAATTCCATTTCGCAGCAACCAAAAAAACAAAAAATGAAGTTCTGAAAAACAAAACAACAATTCAAAATTTGAAAATTGTTCCAAGCGTTATTATTTTTGAATCACTCCTACTGATGATCATCACAATCTCATATCAGGTGTAAAACCACAACAAAAACAAAGGATTCATGTTTGGTGGTTTCAACAACATCTTATTAAACTTTTTTTGAATTTTTTTTTAATTTACAAATCAGTTTAAATTTAAACACCAATGTAGGATCAATAAAATCACAACCCTTTTTCTATATTTATTATTTTGGTTTAGAATAACAACAATAGCATAGCAATTAATGTTAATATCAACAGCTATCGGCAAAGATTTAATAACTAACTGCATTTTATTTATGTAAACCACTAAAACCTATTATATATACAGAAACAAGTAAAGAAACAATTGATTCTACTGTAGTAATAAATCAAGATACATCAAGTAAACCAATAATGGAAATAGATTCGAACCCACCCGATGTGGTCATCAAAGATCCAGTGTCTTTGAATGGTAATGAGGCTGCAGAGAATAACAACAACAATAATAGTAATAGTAATAGTAATGATAATAATACGAGTACCGATAAAGATACAAGTGAATCAACTGTTGAAAATCCAGAATCTACCACTTCTGAGAGTCCAGATGAAAAGATGACAGATAAAAAATCAATAGAAACTAATATAGATATAGTTAAAGAGAGCAAAGAGAGCGTACAAGAAAAAGAAGATATACCGGCTGCCAAGGAGGATACTAAAAGCAATGTAGAGGATGAGAAGAAACCAAATGATTCTGTGGTCAGTGAGAAAGTCAATGATGAGCAAAAGGAAGAAGAAAAGAAAACGAAAGAGGAGGAAGACAGTGGCAAGCCGAAAGATAAAGAGAAGGAAAAGGATGAAATAAACAATGAGACATCGATGGAGATAGAAAGTGAGGCCAATGATGGCGAGGTACAGAATAGTAAACACTATTCTAACGGAAGTGATGAGAAGAAAGTAGATAAATCGAGTTCTCCTACATACACACCAGCTACAACAGCGTTCAACACTGATGATGAAGGTAGTAATAAAGAAGAGGAAATAGATCAAAGCACTATGGATGAAGAGGTATTAAAGACCAAGAGAGAAGCGGCAGAGCAACCATCAGCGGACGAAGATATGGAGCCTGGCGAATACGAAGATGATGTTTTAGATAAAGAGAAGAAAGGCGACGGCTTAATAACAAAGTCAAGTTACTCTTCGAACAAGGAGGCAGACCAAGAATCAAAGAAAAGAATAGAGTGCCTGGGTAATTTAGAGCGTATAGAGAAAGAGTTTTCAGATCTAAAAGAGAAGTTCTGTACAGATAAACTTAACCAAATCAAAAAAGAAATGGAAGAGATTAAAGTTGGTAAGTAGCCGGCAACAAGAATACACTGTAGAAGCTAGTACTAATATTGGTTTTTTCAAAGGTGATCATTCTACTTTCCAAGATAAGCTAAGAGAGTTAGATTTAAAGAAAGAAAAGAAATTACAGATTGCAGAGGCTTGGAAGAATTACCAACTACAAAATATTATGAATATGTTTGATGCTGAGAAACAGCAATTTGAAAATGAATATGAAGTAGGTAGTCGTTTTAACAAATCAGCTTAAGTAATCTAATCAATTAATTATCAACAACTACTTCTACTACTATACTATAGGAAGAGACTTTGCTGCTGAGGGAGAGAATGGTTAATTTACTTGTTGATAAGCAAAAGCGAATTTCAGAGGAAAAAGAGAATTTAAGATTAGTTGATGGAGAGTCCAGAGTCTCAACAAGAACAAGAAGAAGGCAAACCCAACCACAACCACCACAACCAAAAGCACCAAAGAAACCAACTCGTAAGGGAATCATATTCTTGACTACTATATACATGATTACTCATTCGTTTCCTTTTAACTTTAACAAACAGCACCATCAATTGTGTATGCATTGAAAGAAAGCGAAATTAATGAAGATTTAATATCATCGCCAAACATAAAAGACCTTAATATCTACATTATGTTCAACATCACCACTCAATCAACAAATATCAAGAACAAACTCTTAATAATAGCTTATTATCAAACATCAACAAACATCAATCCTCCACTTATACACAAGTAACTACGGCATTGTTTATGCAATTATATACCGATTTGTTATTGTTATACATTCTACTGGTCAAAAGAAAAGAAGTTGGTACCTATTTATCATCATTATTTATAATAGTAATTCACATTTAATTATCTGTACATATTAAGCCAGAATCCAGCAATACCAACTTAAACTACCAAGCAACAACTAAACAACTAAACAACTAAACAATCTTATATTACAAAATAAAAACAAAAACATAATAATAATAATCCATCTTATGTAAACCCCGACCACCGGAAAGGTCGAGTGTGGGATAGTAACACTTATTGATGTATTATATGCACCACGCCAACATAGAATATATTGTGTAGAATGTGGTGTGGTACAGTAATTGAAGGTTAGAATACAAATTCAATAACTGTTGATCCAATTGTGCTTCACCTTTTATTACATCATCAATCATGTATATCGATTTATTTTAAATACAAATGTTATTTATTATTTGTAGATCTCTGCAGATTGATTACATTAGAATCGTATTTATTGAGTAATCACAATGTTTGACATTCATTTGTTTTATTACGATATCAAATAGATAGTTATTAATATAAATAATAAGAAATGAAGCTAGCAACTTTAGTAATATTTATTTCTATTTCTATTGTTTTGTTTAATGGTAGCAATGCATCAGAATTGTGTGGCCCAAGAAGTTGCTTTGGTCAATTGTTTTGTGTTTCCGATTATACTTCTGCGATGTGCAGACCATTAGGTAAATAGGTGATGGATTTTATTAGTTAATAGTGTATAAGCTCATTTCTTTATTTAGAGCAAGCAAAGCTTTTAGTAGAGTTTAATGTAACTACTGATGGTGTTTGGACTGATTCAGCACAATTTAAAGGATCAATCAAGAATATTTGTGGTGTTAAAATTAGAAAGATAACCTTTAATGCTGTCGGCTTTGAGTTGTTGAAGCCATCATCCATTTGGAATGCCAGGTATAACGAGGAAATAAACGAACTGTGTGCACCAGATTTCCAAGATGGTATCAGACCAGGCGATATTTACACATTCGGGTAAATCTATTCTATTTTAGTTTCATCAAATCAATCCTATATTAACTATCTTAATTAAATAGTTTTATTTCATCTAAGCTTGAAAAGCCTCCTTTAACTATTAAAAGTATAAGATTTTAATAAATAGAGTAGAAATTTGATAAAGATATATATTCTCTTGTTAGTTTCATTGATTCCGACATCTTATTTACAGCTGGACCACCTATCAAAGCCAACTTCTAAGCCATCCTCAAGCAGCCCAATTCGAAGAGAATTCTTTGTTAGATGTAAAAAAATTATTCTCTGAATTAAACACTTAACAATATTGATGATTCATACAAGATAAACAATAACAACATCAACAACTCATTATTTAATATTATTGTGTTAAATATTATTATGATATTAATGAATTTTATTTTAATATTAATATTATCATAAAGATAGATAAATAGATAGATAGATAAATAGATTATATTTTATTTTTTATTATTATTACGATTGTTGGGTTCATTCACTTTCTCACCCAAACAACACACCCAAAAAACTAACTTGATTTAGAAACTTAATAAAAACAACAACAACAATATCATTTATTTTTAAAAATTAAATGTATATTAAGATAATTTTGTAGATTCACATTATTAGAAATACCCGTTTATTATTGGTTATTATTATTATTATTATTCATTGTCCTAAGTTTATAGTTTATCTAATTTCTTTATTTAGTTAGCTTGTTGCTTGCAGATTGTTCGTTCATTGTGAACAACAATACCAACCTATTTTATAAAAGAGTGGCTACCATTACCACAATTAATCCTAAGGGTATTCGTTACAGGAGTCATTCTCTTCTAGTGGATACTGATAAATTTAAAGAGCAACAACAACAGCAACAGCAACAACAACAGCATCAACAGCAGATAAATCAATCGTCACCATTGAGCAAAAGAAGAATTTCCTTCTCATTAGCTCATACCAATGTAAATCAAATATATTATTCAACACCAAACTTAATGGAGAACTTAAATGAAATAAATAGTCAGAACAATAGTAGTTCAACAACCTCTACCTCAGGGAATCAGCAGACTCATAGTTTCAACCAGTCCAACAAAAGAAATCATTTCAAACTCATCATCTTTTCGATCAATATCACCATCTAAGATCCTAAATAATGTAAATAGCAGTAATAATGTAAATAATACCAATAATATGTACAAAAGTGAAAATAATAGTAGTTTTATAAATAAGAATGACAATTCCGAGGAGATATTAGATAGTTATTTAAGGAAATGGATCAATCATATCAATGACGCGATCAGAGGTCCTCCTGTTGTTATTCATGGGACACTGCTATTTAACAAATTATATCTTGTTGTATCATTAGTATTGGTCTGCGTCATCTATTTCCTTACAGAAGTATTTAGAGGTTGGGTGCCACTTCCTGTTGTGGCCGTCATTGTAACATATGTATTTTTATGTCTTGATGAGCAATACCATATCACTGATACAAGACGACAATCCGATCTGAACAAAGACAATACCAATGAACCCTCTCAGAGTAATATTAAAGATAAAATCAATTTCTACGAGGCATCATCTAGTAGTATCGCCAAAGACGCAGGATTAACTTCAAATGTCAATGGTATCAATAGTAGTTTAGGTGGCATCAATGGAATGAGTGCCAACAGATCAACCACTTCATTGATAGCACCAACCTCTAAGAATCATACAAGATCTTCCTCATCTGGATCTTCCAGTAGCATCCATAATATCAACAGCGTCAATAACAAGGAAACAAGCGCACAATCCTTAACAGCACCAACAAACTTACCATCATTTATCAACTTTCCTCTTCCATCCGAAGACTCTTCTTCATTCTATCGTACTAGACCCTATGATAACCACAGACGTTCATTACCTCCAGAATACTATAATCAATATCTCAATTATAATCTCAACTATAAGAATAATATTCATAACCAACACAAACAACAATACAAACAATAGCAATGATTCATCCAACAATCACGATAATAATACAGATGATGGAAGTGAAAATAATCAAAGTATGGAGCAAGATGAGACCTCTACCAATCTGATGAATGATTCTGATCTTGAAGACGGCCCAAATAATAATGATGCTCCAAAAGAAACCAAAGTAGAGTTGTTCCGAACTTGTTAGTATCAAGAAAGTAAAGAGCAATATTACCCACTTTACCAAACTATCTTCCAATCTTGAGGAGAAACTTGACTGGGCACAATCTCCATTTACACTTGTTCCCCCAAGAGCTGTAAGTAATTTGTAAATCCTAACTCTTACATAACACTAATATCTTTATCAGTCTCACTCAATCACAGTATATGGTCAATCTATTGTAACAATTGGAGGTGAAGGTGTGGTAGAAGCTGCGAATATTGTGCAATTCACTGATATGGAAAAAGGCATTTCAACTACACCCAAAGTCACTGGTTCCAAAATTGCACCAGACTCAATCTACCTACATGATTTTTGTAGAATCGGTAATAAGTTCTATTTATTTGGTGGAATGGTCAATGGCAAGATGTCAAACAAAGTCTATATGGTATCAATTATTGATGATTCCACTGTTCACTGGTCACAACCTAGAATCAATAGCTACTCCCCCTCGCCGCGTATTGGTCATACTCTTACACGTTATGGAAATAAGTTTATTCTATTAGGTGGATTTGATGGTGAAGCGGTGCTAAACGATTCACATATCCTAGATCCAGAGACAATGACATGGACACCATTTATTTTCACTGGAAATCCACCAAGCGAACGTTATGGTCACTCCACTACCATTTTGGGTGAGAAAATGGTTGTCTTTGGTGGGTACCAACAACCAAAGGATCTAAATGATATTAATATTCTTCAGCTAGACACCAATACTTGGATTTCACCTCCAAGCCACGGTACCACCGAGGTACCTCCAGAACGTTCTTTCCATGCTGCTGTAAGAGTTGGTAGAAATATCATAATTGTTGGTGGAAGACGTGAGGGCATTACTCAACGTGATATATGGTCTCTATCCTATAGAATGCAATGGTCTAAAGTAACTGGACTTCAAATATCGCCTCATTCTCATCATGGACTGGTCAAAAACGAAAGCAAACTTTTTATTTGTGGTGGTAAAGGACCCAATGGAAACATCTTGGATGATGTTTGGTTTGCAAATACTAGTAGGTTATGATTATGATATTCTTTGAATTTCATTTATTAATTTATATATATCATTATTTAAGCCAATTTACCCATTTCTTCTAGTGTTACAATGATTAACTATCCAGATATAAAAATTGAGAAAGAGATTGGCAAAGGACATTTCTCAAAAGTTTTAAGAGGCGTTTGGAAACAAAAAGAAGTAGCTGTAAAGAAACTCAATCTAATTAAAGAGAAAGCAAAAGAAGAAATGATGAACGAATTTAAGGCAGAGGTTGAACTATTAGGTTCTCTGCAACACCCAAATCTTGTAAATTGCTATGGATACTGTTTAAATCCGATGTGTATTGTAATGGAGTTTTTACCAACTGGAAATCTTTTCGACTTGATCCACTCTAGAGAAAACAACAACAAGTTGGACTCAACATTAATATTACAATTTGCATTTGATATTGCAAGAGGAATGCGTTATCTTCACTCTAGAAGTATGTTATCATTTTATCAACAAACTTTGTTATTTCTCAAATATTAACTCTATCTTTTAGATATTATACACCGAGATTTGAAATCGAGTAACCTTTTATTAGATAAACATTTCAATGTAAAAATTGCAGATCTTGGTATTGCTAGAGAAACATCATTTACTCAGACAATGACTACTATTGGTACAGTTGCATGGACTGCACCAGAGATTCTAAGACATGAAAGCTATAATCATAAAGCAGATGTATATTCTTATGGTATTGTGATTTGGGAGTTACTGTCTGGAGAGGAGCCATATGCTGGTATTCCTCCCATGAATGCGGGAATTCTGGTGGCAAGTAAAGAATTGCGTCCTGAAATCCCCGAAAACTGCGACCCGAATTGGAAAAAGTTAGTTGTTTGGTGTTGGTCAGAAGATCCAAACAAAAGACCTTCCTTCGAAGAAATTACAAACTACCTTACCAATACATTTTAGATCAATTCTTTTCACCATTCAATACATACATTTATATGTTTTGATCAACCTAATCTTTGGAAGAATAGGACTTATTATTTATAAAATAAAACAAATTTATTTATTTATATAAAATTTTAAATTGTTATTTGTTCTGAAAGACTATATTCACTTGTGATTAATTATTTGAACCAAAAGTTGATTCAATTGATTGTGACAAGATTGACTTTGAACCATTGGCGGTCTTTGGAATGGCATTGGTTTCGTCTGATACTTGTCTTCTTGAAGACATACCAGAGGCATAACTAGTGAGTTCAGTTTGTGGAGAAACTCTACTTTCGAGTGGAATGTATTTCTCACCACGCTTTCCAAGATAGACTTGTCTTGGTCTAAAAATTCTTAAATCTGCGTCTGAGAGTTCCTCAACCCAGTGTGCTAACCAACCAGCAGCTCTTGGGATGGAGAAGAGCACAGGGAACATATCGGTTGGGAATCCCATAGTCTTATAAATGATACCACTGTAGAAATCTACATTTGGATAGAGTTGTCTGTCAATAAAGTAACGATCAGTCAATGCAAGACGCTCTAACTCGGTAGCAATTTCCATCAATGGATTCTTTCCAAGCAATGCGAATACCTCTTGAGTGACTTCCTTTAAGATCTTGGCACGTGGATCGTATGACTTGTATACACGATGTCCGAATCCCATCAAACGTTGTTTCTTTTGTTTTACGGCATCTAAGAAATTTGGAATATTTTCAACACTTCCAATATGTTCCAACATACGAAGTACTGCTTCATTGGCACCACCATGTAATGGACCATACAAAGCACTAGCAGCTCCAGCAACTGCAGAGTATGGGTCAACCAAAGTTGAAGCAATTTGTCTCATGGTAGCAGTTGAACAATTCAACTCATGGTCTGCATGTATGATAAACAACTTATCCAAAGCCCTAGTGAGAACTGGGTGTGGTTTGTAATTTGTCTCTGACAAACGATCCAACATATATAAAAAGTTTTCAGTATATGATAGTGTGTTGGTTGGATTATTATAAGGTCTAGAAATAAACAAAGATTAGTATTATAATAGAGTTTAAAAACAGATAGCTTTTAGATTGTACCTTCCAATTCTATGACGATAAGCACATGCGGCAATGGTAGGTAATTTACCTAGAATTCTAAAGATTTGTTTGTTCATCAAAGCTTTATTCTTGTAAATATCGGCACCCTTAAGAGCAGGATTTGCTTCTGGGTAGAATGTGGACATAGCACTCATTGAACTAATGAGCATACCCATTGGATGTGCATCATATCTGAATGATTTCATCAGTTGAATAAGATTTTCATGAATAAATGTATGATTCATAATCTTGGAGTTCCATAGGTTAAGTTGGTTCTATTAATCCACAAAGAAGCAGAATATCAAATTGAATATTAATAAACAATAAGAGTGTTTGGAGCATAGCGAATCTTACAGAGTTTGGAAGAGATCCAAAAAATTAATAAATAAGCAACCTCCACGAATGAAGAGTTTGCAGCAAGATCTTCAATTGAATATCCACGATACTCCAAAATACCTTGGTCACCATCAATGTAGGTGATTTGGGACTTACAAACAGCAGTATTGTAATATCCTGGATCGTAAATCCTAATAGATACAACCCGTTATTAATTGAGTATTCATCAATACTCATCTGCGAAGAAAATAACCTACATTGTACCGAAATCTGAAGGATTTTCCTTAATTGGACGGAAATCAAGAGCTTTACATGTTTCATTTGTGATTGCAATCTCGTATGTCTTTCCGGTACGATTGTCAGTCACAGTGAGAGTGTTCTTACCACTTGGTGGTGAGACTACAGCAGGAGATTCTAATGGAGAACTCATCATCGATTAATTGAACGAATGAAGCAATTTGAAATAAATATAGAAACTATAATACAATAAAACTATATAAATATGAATGATATTTAATGTTAATTTAATTTGAACTTGTATAATGCGCGCACGTTAGCTAATGAATGTGTTCAAATATAGTATAGTGTCAAATGAATCTTGGATTCTGTTCAATTTTATAGTGTATCGCAAATTCTTATAAGATCGCCGGTGGTGGTAGTGGTAGTGTTGTATTGTGTAGTGTGTGTTGTTTTATTTTATGTTTTTTATGGTTATTGGGTTAATTGTTATGAAAGTTGTAAAAATAGATACAATTAAATAGTGAGATCAATTCAATATATTATCTCTATCTGTGTTTATGTGTGTGTATGTATACTTTTTAAAGGTTGAATGCTTAGGGATTGATAATGATGTTGAGACCAAAGGAAGAGCAAGTATTGCGAATTGAATTGAGTTTCTGTTTAAAACCATCAGTTGGTAATCAATTTTCATCATCACTTCGACCATACAGAAATTTGAAAAAAATCTTGTACAAGAAATAAACAACATGCTTTTCCTAAAAGAGAATTGGATTTTTCAGTGTGAACACCAACACTGGGTAAGGCTCAATTTGGTTTTAGTTTATCATACAGTGCATCCAGATTTATAACAAATAAATGAACTGAAATATCTATTATCATGCAAGTTCCCCATAGCAAACATGAAGGAAACTCCCGATTCCGACAAAAGCGGGGGAACAATCCAATTTTTTTTTGGTTTTCTTTGATACCATCACCCAACAAGTAAATTCAAGAGCTACCTATGGTGGGTAAAGATCTTGGCTTTATTATTCCTTCTTTACAGTAATAGAATCTTCTTTACTATTTACCAAACTTAATCATTATTATTATTATTATTATTATTACTGAATTAAAATAATTAAATAACTTTATGAAGTAAACGAATCTAATTTGATTGCTAATATCAATGAGTACATGTACTTATAAACTAATGTAATGAATAGTTGCTAAGATTATAATAGTATTATTATTAATATTTCATAGATCTTTTTAAATAATTCAAAGTGAACAACAATTATTTCAAATTTTTATGGTTGTATTTTTTACCGTTAACTAAAAATATGAAAGGGATTGCGCTCTTTCTGGTGGTTGGTTTATAAAAAACAAAATCAAATTGATTTTAAAAATAGGGAAGATCATATTTTTAAATTATACCTGTAATATACATATTCAGATACTTTCAATCAAGTCAAGTCAGCAGTCAGTCAGATAGTCGGCTTATCATCGAATTATATACATTATAATGTCAACACCAACATCATCCAACAACTTGGGTATGAATGGTGGACTCACGAGCATTTTCAACAATCACATCGATGATGACTATGATTTAAATGATGACTCTTACTCCATCGGCAGTGACAGCACTCCATTTAATAGTATGCAGTCGAAAATAGGTGGCCCACTTAGCAGTAGTATACGTGACAATAGTGTCACCTATAGCCAGTTTGTTCAGACTGCAACCGACCAGATGGCCCTGCATGGCATAGTACAATCAAACAATAGTACCAACCTGGAGGATGTAAAGTCGAACCTAAAAGACCTGGAGAGCACTGTCGAGCAATACAAGAAAGAAAACTTTAGCTTGAAGATGAGAATATATTATTTGGAACAAGGCTTGCAGCAACAAGGGATCGATCCAAATAGAATTGATCTGAAAATTAGAATAGACCAGCTGATCGCTGAAAATGAAGATAAGACGAACACGATCTTGAAACTAAAGCAAGCACTCGAATCGATGCACAGGGAACATGCGATCGCTGCCAAGAAATGCATATGTGACTTTGGTCGAAAAACTCTGCCTGTCTCTCAATCTTCAAAATCATCACCAGTAGACTCGGAGCAATTGAATCAACTGCTTCTACAACTGCAGTCACAGCAAGCGGAAACTGAAAGGACAAACAAAGATCAAGTCAGTACGCTTATGAAAAAGATAAAGGATTTGGAGGATGCACTGAACCAAGCAAACAACAGACTTCAATCGAAAGGTAAAGAAACTGATTCCAATACACAGAGAGTTATAAATGAGTACAAACTGCAATCAGAGCACGTCAACAAATTGGAGGACACCATTCGCAAATACAAACGAGACAATGACAGTCTTGCAGCCAAAATACAGCAGTTTGAAAAGTCAAACATGGAGAGAGACCGACAGAGAATCGATACCAATGCACTTAAAATTGAAAACCAAACTCTGCGCAGTAATAATGAAACTCTAAACAACAACTACAACAGCTTGGCAAAAAAGGCTGAAGAGTTGGCATCACACATTGAGAAATGGAAAAATCATTGCGCAGAGTTAGAAGCAATTCTCGCTGCCAAAGATATTCAGCTCAATGCAATGAAAGAAGAACTAGTGTCCATCACCAGACATTCAGAGGAAGAAGAGAGAAAAAGAATCGAGGATATTACTGCTATGCGTAACCAAGTGAAACGATTCAAAGATAGACGTGACCAGCTAGCTGATGAGCTTTCCTCCAAGGAACTAGATTATAGTAAAACAGTAGACGAGCTGCGTCAAATAAATATTCAACTTGAAAACGACTGGCAAATGGAAGTGGAAAAGAACAAGTTGGTTATCGAAACCCTTGAGAGATCTTATCTCGATGTGCAAATGAGATTAGCAGTCTGTTGCAGCGTGAACACCAATTGGAGAGCGATCTAAATGTGCAAAAAGAACAAACCAATCAAGTTGTAGCCCAACTCCAACAGGCAAATAGCAGAGTAATTAGATTGGAAACTGAGAACAAACAGCTAATTCAGATGAAGAACAATGTAAAAGAACAACACCAATCCAATGAGTCCATGGCTGTCAACAGTTTTAGAGAAATACTCTCTAAACTTAATATTCAACTAGGTGCCGATAAAGACAATATTCCAATGCCTATAATTGCCAACCCCAACGACTTTGTATCACTAAAGAATGTGATCAATTCAAAGCTCGATCTCCTCCAAAAGAAAACCAACGAACTGCTTTCTGAAACAATTGCCGATACCGAAACTAGGCTTACCAATCATATTGAGCAAATACTGAGTGTGCTTGAGGAGAAAGCAGAGCAACTCGAGATACTCGAACAGAAATACATCGACTTACAACCTGGATACTTGATCGAGTTGGTAGGCAATTCAAAGATTGAAAAGGATCAACTGATTGCTGAACTACACTCAACACGTACCACTTTGGAAGGTCACATCAACAATCTCAACTCCGAACTCGCTAAAAGAAATGCAGAGCTGGCTAGAAAGAATGACGAACTGACACGATTGAGTGACGAGCTATCAAGAAAGAACGACGAACTGGCTAGAAAGAGTGACGAATTGACCAAAAAGAATGAAGAATTAGCTTTATCGAAAAGGAGTGGAATTCATGTGCCCAGCGAGAATAATCAACTCCGCCAAGAGATCTCTCGTTTACAAAAACAAATCAAAGACAACAACGAAACCATACAACAAGCCAATATTGAGAAATCCAAAATATATGAAGATAATCAAGCAAAGATCGATAGTTTACAATACAATCAGCTTATCCAAACTGAAAATCTGGAAAAAGAAATTAAACAAATCAGTAAAGATAAACTGCAACTCCAAAAACAAATCCAACAACTTCAACTTCAAATTCAGCAACTTCAACAGCAACATCTACAACAACAACAGGTACAACCACAACAATTTTCAAATAGTTTATACTCAAGCAGACTTGCAATCGATACTATTGATTTACCAAAGACTCCAAAAACACCAAAATACAAACCAAACTCACCTCATCGCACTAAAGAACAATCCTTCTCAATTTTGGATGACAAAATTGCCAAAATTGCCAATGGTAGGTTGCCTATTTAGATACATGCTAATCTTCTACTGACCCTTATCTTTTCATAGATCATAAAGAACTATCAAATCAAATCCAAGATATTGACTATCATATAAACAAAATAGCAACTCCAAATTTGTCACCCATTACTGAATCCAACTCAACAGAACAACATATCAGCTTCCTACGCAATATGTTAGAAGACAAACAGTATGTATCTAATTTCCCCTTCATTGTCTCAACCTTCTAACCCATGTTATTTCTTAAAGAATTTATTCTTCATTGACACAACTTATTCCAGATTTCAAAAAAGTAAGTCTATTTTCAAAAATCCATCCTTCAGTATATTAATCAACATTCATTTTAAAGAAAATGAGCAGTGCTGTTATGGACTTGAAAGATTTGGAAACCAAGAAAAAACTACTGGTGAGTGAACTTAAGATACGCTCTGATAAGCTACACAATGTAATAGATAGCTACAACAATTTGGTCAGTGATATAAAACCAGCCACATCAACTCCAATCGATCCTTTGAAAAGCCAACACACCACATCCAACTCTGTACCAAAATCAATTACACCAATTTCAACACAATCAAATCACATCCTCTCATACAAACCACTGACATCATCGCAGTTGGGATCAAGTCACAGCCAACTAAGCAATCAAAAGGTTACCTTTAACAACAAAGAAAATAATTTGAAACCAAATGATCAAATTACAACGGAACCCATCACTCCCAGAATACGAACAACATCGGTCAACTCCAGACCCAGGAAATAAAAATTAAAAAAACACAGTTAAAATAACTTTGCGAGTTTTCGGAGCAACCTTTATTTTGTTTTTTGTTTTCAATTAATCCCCATGTTTGATTTGCAATTTTATTGGGAAATCTCTTTCAACTAATAAATTGACAACAGATAATTATTACCTTATCAATATTGATCATTTTTATTTCTCTGGAACCTTAACTTATCTTTTAAAAATGATTCATTATTTGTAAAAGATAATTATAAAATAAGATCCTAGATTTTTGAAAAAAAAATAAGATTTATAGAAAAAATCTTTGGAAATGTTTGCATGTATAGATTTTTAAATTAATAAAAAAATCAGAAAAGTGGGGAGTGATTATATTGAGAGGTATTGAAAAACAAATCATGATTCTATTTTTAAGAAATGAAATCTTGTGCTGTTTTTATGACCCACACTACTGTTTATTGGTCGTTCAAATTGACAGAGGTTAGGTGCACTTTGGTATGATGACAGCAAACCAAATTTTAAACATAGATTGGTGACGGTGGCACAAGCAGTTGTCATGTGCATACAATATTTGTAATTTGATTTAAACTTTTCAAAGTGTAGACAAAGACCCCCGTAATTTATTGCTTAATCACAATACCCAGACAAAACCTAATAAAAAAAACTAAAACAAAAAAAAAAAAAAAAAAAATAAGAAAGAATAAGCTTACAAACTAATCATAAACATATCATTCAATATTTAGATCAATATATATCTACATTTCACACACATTATTTATTATTGATTTACTTGTTGCCAACCAAAGACATCATAATAATAACAGAGTTTCGTTGATCAACAATTCACATTTCGACAATTCGAACTATTTAGACCATACAGTTTAGATATTCTACAACAAGCCTACAACAACTATTATTTATTACTATCACTATTTTTTAGTATTTTTTCCTTTTAATATAAGAATCTTCTTAATCAAAGAATATTCTCGACTATAAATTAAAATTATATATATTTGTAAGTATTACTCTATAAATAAAATCATACCTTTTTGAAGACGAGTACATTGAATCCAATAAATATTTATTATTACATCATCAATCAATCAATCAATCAAACAACTAATCGATCAACATTGAGCATAAATTGAAATTTACAAAGCAAAACAAAAACAAAAAAACGACTATTCAATGCAACACAATCTAATCCACCTAAATAATATAATGAAATCAATATATGAGCAACATCACCAACAACATCAACATCAACATCAGCAACACAATGCAATTATTGAATTATTGTTTTGTGTGTTGTCAATAAATCTGATCAAAACAACATAGTAATAATTTAAAAAATAATAATATATTTAATATACAGTGTGTATCATATATGGTTTATCATGAAATCAATTTGACAAAAATAGTTTAACATAGTTATCATTTGAATGCATACAACAGCATGAGCATATTCATCACACCTCCCCAAATCATTCATTATCCTCAATTTTCGGAACCACATCATCAACATCAATAACGTAGTATCATGAGCACCAACAATACTCAAAATATATAGTATTGTCTAAGATTGTTGTATAATAAACAGCAATTATTCACTTTTATATCTATACAACAAACAAACAAGAAGTAGTACTTTCTATCTTCTTCACGCACTCTACAAAACACTGGTGCCAATAAACAAATAAATATTTAAAATAATAATATATCATTATTATTTATTATTATTATTATTAATGTCTTTGTATAAAAGTGAGTGATCACACCCACCCCTCACTCACCCACATAAATATCAATCACTCCTTCATTCACACAATAACAAATAAGAAATGGCTTGAATGTTTTTAAATAATCAATTTGTTATTGAATTCAATATTTTTATTATCTTTCTTCTTCACCATTAATATTTGAACAATAAAACCCAATAGGAAAAAAGATAATTATTAATAACATTAGTAATAATAATAATAATAAATATTAAAAAATAATAATAATAATAATAATAATAAATCATTACTATTAGAAATACAATCAATATTTAAATGAATTTATTAGCATATACAAAAAGATATAAATAATAATTATTAATAATTTCAAAGTCAACAGTCAGTATTGTATTCGAATCACTCGCACTTCACCTTCACCATATCGAAGATATTGATCATGGTTGCAAATGAAACAAATCGCTAAAATTTGTTATGTTCGATGCCACAATTCTCTCCAAAATCAAACGGATTCTTCCATCTAAGATAATTTTTTTTTTTGTTGTTTTTTTTTTTTTTTTGCAATCTTTGTCTTGCCAAGATCAAAAAACAAACCTAGGTTTCGCACTTGTATTTTATTATTTTTTTTGTTTTTTCTCTTCACCTCAACTTCCTTCCTTGGCATAATATGATATCACAAC
Organism: Heterostelium multicystogenum; assembly: GCA_003667245.1. Taxonomy (NCBI): domain Eukaryota; phylum Evosea; class Eumycetozoa; order Acytosteliales; family Acytosteliaceae; genus Heterostelium; species Heterostelium multicystogenum. The sequence goes on along the minus strand of RCNN01000010.1, from coordinate 134,120 downwards.
GACAATTGATTAAATAGATTATCACACTTCACATATTATTTTTATTGTACACTAACACACCCTGCTGAAAACAAATATTCAATCAATCAATCATCAATCAATCAGTAAGACGATTAGTTTGATTCACATTCACTTTCTATTATCTAGTTACTTTTAGTTTACAATCCTTTACTAACTTGAATAATTTTCTAAAGAATATAATTTTAACAATATTTTAGGCCTAACTTGTAATATTTATTTATTATATAAATAGTTATTCTTTGTTTTTCCTCAGACAGCAGCATTACTATTTTTACCAACAGCAAATTAAATACAACCATTCACAACAATCAATCTTCTATAGTTTGGTCAACCTTAATCATCAAATCACAACCACTTTTTTTTTTTTACAAAACCAGCAATCACCTACAATCACAAACAAGCTAACAGACAAGATGGGATGTATATTAACAGTTGAAGAAAAGAAAAGTAGAGCCATCGATTACCAACTTAGAAAAGATGGTAACTACGCAAAAAATGAAACAAAGTTACTCCTTCTTGGTCCAGGAGAATCAGGAAAATCGACAATCTTTAAACAAATGAAGATCATTCAAGACGATGGTGGTTTCACCACTGAAGAGAGATTGGAGTACAGATATATCATTTATGGAAATTGTATAAGTCAAATGAAAGTTTTAGTCATGCACGCAGTCAAATGCGAAATTAAACCACTACCACAAAATGAAGTAAGTCACTCAATCTACAAGTGCCATCACCATTAACTAATATACCCTATTAATCATCACAACAGGAAAGTTTTGATAGAATTTCAAAGATTACACCAGGTGGTAATTCATGGACAAATGAAGTAGCAAACGATATCAAGGCACTTTGGGCAGATGAAAATATCCAAAAAGTTTATGAAATGAGAGACAAGAGTTTCCAACTTAATGACTCTGCTGCATAGTATGTTATGTCCAACTCTTGCATTCATAACATCCGCTTAGTATTCTAACATGTTTTGTTTTTCCAGTTTCTTCCAAAATATTGCTAGATTTTCAAGTGAAGATTATATACCAAATCAAGACGATGTATTAAGATCTAGAGTTAGAACGACCGGTATTCAAGAAGCAAATTTCAAATTCCACGATATCGAGTTTAGAATGCTTGATGTCGGTGGACAGCGTAGTGAGCGTAGAAAGTGGATTCATTGTTTCGATTCTGTGACAGCAGTCATATTTTGCGTGGCAATGAGCGAGTACGATCAATCGTTGCGTGAAGACGAATCACAAAATCGTATGAAGGAATCACTGCTATTGTTTGACGAGATCATCAACAGTCATTGGTTCAGCAACACTGCATTCATCCTCTTCTTTAATAAAGTAGATCTCTTCCGTGAGAAAGTAGTCAAGGTAGATCTTGGAGAGTACTTCCCTGCCTACAAGGGTGGACTGAACTTTGAGAATGGTTCTATGTTTGTCAAGAGAATGTTTTTGGACCAGTGCCACAACTCACAGATGATCTTCCCTCACTTTACATGTGCCATCGATACTCAAAACATCCAATTCGTATTCCAAGCAGTCCGTGAAACATTGTTAATGCACGTTTTGGGTAACCTCGGTTGGGGTCTCCAAAATTAATTATAATATAATAATAATATTAATAATCGTATATCATATCCCTATATATATTTTTATATAGTTAAATAAATAAATAATTTACTACAAAAACAAACAAACAATGCAATATAATAACAATAACAATGTAAATAACAACATCATAATCTTGTCTTTCACTGTGCAATGAGAGTATTTCTGTCAAAACGACTTTCAATGAGATAATATTGTTTTAAATTTGTTTAATTTATTTAGTTACATCCACCAATTTGTTCAACGACTACATCAATGACATCATTGTTCTCCATAGCATACTATTTTGTTAAGAATAATGTTAGTAGCATAAATTATGAAATCATCATTTGATATTTACATTCTTTTGGTGTTTTATCTTGTTGAAGTCTTTGACCATCGTAAAGGAATCTAATTGAGTTTGGATTGATACCTTGTCTTTGACAATAGGCATCCATCAACTTCTTTAAGGCTGTAACCTTCTTAATTTTGAAAAAGACTTCAGTTTGGTCCTGTACAGATACAATAGGTCAGTATACGTTCGAACGTGATCGCAATTGCCGTTATAATAGCAAAAAACATACAGCAGCTTGAACTCTGAGGTTGATTTGCTCCTCAGCACCCTCCTTCTTCTCACCACCTTCTTGCTTTGGTACACCTGGTTCTTCTTTAGCTGACATTCTCTATATAATAAGGTATTATTAACACAAATCTTGAGTATTATTAGTTTTTTTTGTTCATTAACTTTGAATAAAGTATAAGAAAATTTTTTAAAAAAACAAAAAAAAAAACATAAAAAAAAAAGAAGTGATCATATCTCTAAATCATATTATCTGTTTATTAAATAGATACATACTTTGATCAAATAAATAAAATAATCAAATAATAATAGTGATTAAATAAGACTAAATCAATAGTAGTAATATTAGTTGTATAAATTATGATTATTATTATTAGTATTTTTTAATAAGAATATTATTATTTATTTGATTTCAAATTTGGTTCGATACATATTCTAGAAGCGGGAACCCTGCATTTCCCAAAGTGAGAAATATTTGTGAATGAGATTTCAATATCCGAACTTCAGTACAACATTTGTTTCAATTCTTGCCAAACTACATTTTCTCAGACTCACAAACAACTCTTTCTGGATCGCGACAGATAGGGGCAGACTTACAGATCAACCAGATTGTTAGTTGTTTATTTAAATTGAGGCAATTATTATAATACATACCATCCAATCGATTCATTTTAAGATCTGCGTAGGTGTAGATCTGAAAAATTTAAACAATAATCACATCAATTTAATAAAGATAGGAGTGTCAAGTACTATGAAGGAAAGAGATAGATAGTAGAGCTTATAGAAGAAGATGATAGACAGGAGAGAGGATAGGTAGAAGGATAGAGAGGATAGGAGTAGAAATGGAAATTCGGAATAGAAACCATTAAAGTTTTGGAAATTCAAAAACAAAATTACAATTATTCATATCATCCTCATTTACAGAATAATAATAATATTTATACTCCAAAATTTTGTTTGTTTGGATAGCAGTAAGAACATAGTTAGGAAAAGAGGAGCAGAGGTTTAGGTAGGAGAGAAAGGAGCGAATAGATAGATAGGAATCCATAGAAAAGTAGGAAGGATTAGGAAAGATAGAGGGAAAGAAAAGTAGAAGATGAAAGAGAAAAGAATGGAAGGAGGACAGAGGAAAGAAGGAGTAGAGGGAATAGAGGTAGTGGAAGAAGATGGAGAAGAAGGATAGAGGAAAAAGGAAGAGAAAAGAGGGTAGAGGATAGGATGGAAGTAGAGACAGAGGAAAAAGATTTAAAGGAGGATAGAGGAAATAGGTAGGAGAGGGAATAGAGGAATAAAGGATAGAAGGAAAATGGAAATATTTAAATGATTTTAAAAGCGTTTGAAAGGAATAAACAATTAAAAATATCAAGATTGATTATTACAATGAAGTAGAGATAAAGAAATAAAAAAAATAAAAAATAAAATAAGAAACTATTAAAAGTATAAACATCTTGGTCCAATTGGTATAAATATTGATACGAGCAGATGGCATGTACTTACCTCACCATTTACCTATCAAACAATCTAGTACCTTTTGGGCGTCTATTTAGAGTAATTAGTAAGATCAAGATCATTTATCAGTATCAGTTCATCAGTAAATCAACAACAGTTTGGTAAGTTCTTCACAAAACTTTCTATTGGAAAAGAAAAAAGATAATGATAGAGTAGAATTAATTAGAAAGATTAGAGGAAAAGTATCATTTTAAGACAGAGTAGAAGGAAAAGGAAATTTTAAGATAGAGTAGAAATTAAAGAATAATAATTATAATATATAATAATATACAGATTAAAAAATAAATATTCATATTATATAATTATAAAGAAAAACTTCACCAGTTGCAGTCGATCACTATTGGAAAATTTAAACTGGTCTGAACGTATGATAATAGTAATGTATAGCTATCAGTTGAGAGCATGTTTTGAATTACAAAACCAGAACAAAACTGAGCCAGAGAAAACTAGTTAAATCACAGAACAGTAGATCAACAAAGATGAAACAAGTAACATTGAGAACAACAGAGACATCTTTTGGTAGCTATTAATCGTAATTAATTTAAGGATTTGTATTCTTCTTCCTAGATTCGAAATCATCTATCTTCAGTATACCCAATCTTAAATAAAAAGAGATCCACTCTTGTTATTACATGGGGCACTGGAAATAATTATCAAAAATGATATGGAAGATACAAATATTAAATTAAAACATTAATATTACAAAACACCTTGACAGTGGAGCAACTAACTCGTGATTTCAGTGCTTGTGAGACCTTATCAGTATCAGTATCATTAGGAGATTTTTTTGTGTTTATGTTAGATATTTTTTTTATTAAAAAGGAGAGGAGAGGGGGATTCTTGAATTGACTGGAAGAGGTAAGTTGAAGTGATTTGGATGGTTGGATGGTTGGAAGATGTAGTGAGGTTGAATGAGAGTTCAAGAGGAGTGATATTGCCACCTGATAACAACAACAACCACAACACCTCCTTAAGAAGGAATATTGAGGAATTGATATATTGATTGAAATAAAAAATGTTATTTTTATTTCCTTTTGATTAGAATGAGATTGAAAGTTAATACCATAGGCTCCTCATTGATTTTAATCAAAATTTTTTGTAATGTACCTATATTTTTATCTCAATGGATATATGAATTGAAAAAGATTCTTTACTAAGGAGGTCTGAGCCTTCGCTGTTGTGTCTGTTGCTATTAACTGGTACTATAGAACTAAAGTTAAACCACCATTCTCGCTCATAGCTTGGTCTGGATAATTAGTTTTTTTAATTTCGTCCTTAGGATGAGTAGTTTGGAGAACCAATTGCGGAAATGAGTTAGGTCTGACAACGATCGGGTTGATTCATTAGGTTCTAAAGAAACTTCTTGGAGCTAGTTTTTAGTTTCCATTTTTGATTGATTGATTGATTGATGAAAAAAATATCCACAATTGAGTACATATTTATAGTCTTTGAGAAGAACGATTTTTAATATCAATAAATATAAATAAATGAATCGTAGGGGTTTCAGGTAGAGATGTATGTGGTTCGTTATTATTTGGAAATAATTAAAGATATAGGGAATTCTGGGAGGGGTTGCATAGGAACTTTAGAATTAAAATTATTAATGAATATGTTCAATTGGGAAAGGGTTATATAAAATTGCTCAGTTCTTGTTAATTGTTTCCAGTTGATGTTAATTAGAACAGTTTATACATTAGCAGATACTACCAGAAATACCATCAGCAATATCAGACACAATTGCCAGTCTTTCAATTTTAAATAGAATTAATTCAATAAAATAGACCCTTAGTGGTGGTGGTTGGTTGAAATCCATGGCGATAATATTGGTTAGCTGGATGATATCGCAAGAAAACCAAGGGATGTTCTCTAAATATCTATCCTCAAACACACCTCACCGCATCATTTAACACAGGTTGATCACCTCCTACAAAAATGGGAAGTACATGTGATTATCCATTATCTCCTAATATAATTTATACTATTACTATTTGTTTTGTTCTTTTTATCAATTATTCATTTTAAAATAAATATCATATATTTTTATTGTATCTAACTTTCTGTACGCCGGTGTATTTTATTTTTAGTGGAGTTAACAATCCAGTCTTTCACCCGTTTCCTGTCAGCATTTCACACTCAGCAGCAGATTCTCACCATCAATTTCTACACAACAATAGTGTTTGCGATAGACATGTGTAGCAAACAATTGATTTGTATTATTTCGTAAACACATAACTTTATCACATCAGATAGTTCTAACTATTATTATTTTTGTTTAATAAATATCATATCACACAATTAGTGTGGGTGTTTAAATTGTGTGTGTGTTGATGATTTAAATTTGGGGAGATAATCCTAATGCTTATTGATGATAAGTTTGTCAACAAAACAATCAACAAGCAAAATGGTGTGTTGTTGTGATGACTATTTATGATTTAATAGTTGGAAAATTTTTCAATATATATCAATTATCTATTATCTCTTGTATTATTATTATTATTATTATTGTGTTCAAACTCAAATATCTAATGGGTGGTTTTGTTTGAAATTGAAAACTGAATTTATAACATCTAATGAATTATTACTTGATTTATTGCTTTCTTTAATTCTCTCTAAAATCTAACGTTCGTTTTTGACTTTTATCAATCGAAACATTGCTATTTTACACAATTTCATTAAATAAACACATTCTAATTATTAATATTAATATTGTTAAGATCATTTGTTGTAATGATAGAGTGTTTGTTGTTTTCAACTGTTAATTCTGACGATAGTTTCAATAACAAGTGAAATCCATTAGTTTTGTACATAAAAAGTTAATAACATCTTAATGATTTTAAATGATTTTCCTTTTTTATGTGGTACACTATTTTAAAGAACATTATTTAAATCATTTACTAAAAAGTTGAACTTATTTTGTTGTTTTGTTTTTTTATTCAAAAATGCAAAGATGATGTTAAAATTTATTTTAATGACAACATAAGAGGTTTATGATTTGTCTGAAAAATCTTGAGTGTTGTTAATTTAACATGTTTTTTTGTTTTTGTTTTTCTTGCTGGACATGATTGTTGTTGTTATTCAGTAAGAACCCCCTTTACTCTGCAGCTTGATTAAGCTCAGCATTTGTTACTTTTTAAAAAACAAGTAACACCTTTTATATTCTGTCACACAAACTAACTCATTCTTATTAGTTTACTCAATAAACAGAAATAATAACTTGAACTACCTACTATCTATATTTATATATTATTAGTTTAGTCTACAATTGTCGTCTCATTAATTGACTTGATTCTTGATTTCTGAATAGTTATCATCCTTAAAGTCAGTAGTTAGCATCCAACACAATTAATTCATTTAAAAAGGAAATACTTGTTAAACCCGATTTAAAATCATAATCGTCCGATTGGAGTTATGGAGGCAAAAGATATTTCCACTTTTAGAAGAATTTCAAATGTAAGTGATTATTTGTAAACTATCTTGATCTGGACAAGCCTTATCGGGATAACTCCAAAGCAAGCTATATTGCTAGTTTTACAACAAACTGATCATATCACTATTTGGTGATCGGACTACTCTACTCTACTACACAAAATTATTGTAAACTTTCAAATTAATATTATTTTGATAATGTGTAGAATGATCATTCAATACATTCCATTTTCTTCCTTTTATGGTTAACTAATATTTTTAATACAGACACTACAACATCTTAGTGTATATAGAAATTTGCCAGTAGAAGATGGCAATGATAATGAACATCCATTGCGCTCTCCTGATGTCGACATGCTGAAGCATCTGCTTGATGGCGAATTCAAGAAAGATAGAGAGCAAATTAGACAGCTCATGCAAAATAGTCCTACATTCGACGAGCTACATTTATATGATCCAATCCCAACTGATTTACATCGTGAACGTACTTTACAGGCTGCCAAGGAAATAATCAATCTTTCCATTGTCTCTGTAAATGATATGAAAGGTAAAGCATCCCAAAACGATATCGTCCAGCCAGCCAGCCAGCCTGTAATAATAATACTAAGACTTAATTGTATATAGATAATCCCGATAAATTCTTGTCATGGTTTGAAACGGTTTCGCTCTGTGATTTGTCAGTGGTTCTAAAGTTTGCAGTTCAATATAATCTCTGGGGTGGAACTATTTTGTTTCTAGGAACAAAGAAGCATCATGATAAGTATTTGAATGATATATCCAATGGTAAGTTGTTGGGTGTTTTCGGTTTGACAGAGTTGGGACACGGTAGTAATGTACAGGGTTTGGAGACAACCGCTACCTACGACAAGGCCACTCGAGAGTTTATCATCACCAGTCCCACTTGGACAAGCCAAAAGTACTGGCCTGGTAACATTGCCGCTCATGGTCAAATGGCCACTGTCTTTGCTCGACTTATACTAGAGGGTGTTGATCATGGTATTCATGCTTTCGTTGTTCCAATTCGTAGTGCTCCATCCTCTGGCAAGCCATATGGAGATGTTCTTCCAGGTGTAGAGATCCGTAATATCACTCTGAAATCAGCTTACAATGGAATAGACAACGGTGGACTGCTTTTCAAAAATGTGAGAATCCCCAAAGATAACATGTTGGATCGATTCAGTTGTATCAATGAGAATGGAAACTATCAATCAACTGTTCCACCCAACAGACATTTTGCTGCAATGATGTCTGTATTCTTTATTGGTAGATTGTGCATATCGGTACTCTCACTCACTGCAATGAAGTCTGGACTTGCAATTGCGCTCTCCTACAGCCAAAATCGTAAGCAATTTGGCCCACCAAAACAACCAGAGCAACCAATTATCAATTACTCTTCTCACCAGAGAAGACTCATACCATGGTTGGCCAGATGCTACACACTGGACTTTACTCACAAATATATTGTGAAATCAGCCAAACCAATGGATGTTTTGCATTCATATTCCAGTGGACTTAAGGCAGTTACATCGTGGGAATCACTCATTGCACTACAGAACTCTCGTGAGTGTATGGGTGGACAAGGAATGAGATTGAAATCAAGAATAACCGTGTTAAGAGCACACAGTGATATGTGCACCACCGGTGAGGGTGACAATGTTGTTCTTTGTAATCAAGTAGCTAAATTCCTACTCTTCAAATATAATCATTCAGTAAATCAAGGTGGTGGTGCATTCACTGGTGAACTTGAATACATCAACAATATCCATCAACCAACCACAGAAAACTGGCGCAGTTTGTCCTATCAACAATGGCTCCTCGAAAAGAGAGAACATGCATTAATTAAAGAAGTAAATATAAGCAATCAAAAGACAATCATACGCTTCAGGATCTAACACCTATATTTTCTATATAGCTACACAAAAGAATGTATACATCCAATCCAAATATTAAACCTAATTCAGAGGAATGGTACCATCTTTGGGACAGAAACTTAAATTTGTGTATTCAGTTGACCAGAGCAAATGTTGACAGGCTGGTACACTCAATCTTTTTACAAAAGATCATTAGTGTCACCAAGCAATCGAATACTAGTACCCTACAAATGCTCAAGAAGCTTTGTTGTCTTGATGGATTGGTCCAAATACAAAGAGATTTAGGTTTCTATTGCGCCTCTGGAATAATATCTGGACATGACAAGTGGATTAAGTTGGATGATGAAATTAACTCTTTATGTAAAGAGATAACTCCATTTTCAAATGATTTGGTTGAACCATTTGGAATCCCACAAAAGTAAGTAAAATACCCTATAATGAAGCACCAAGTAGCTAATATTTTTAATCCTTAATAGATTTCATCCATTCCAAGATTCAATTGAATAAGATCAACAACACCACCGGTGGAGTAAAGATGCTGTAAAATAAATATTGGAAACAGATAACTTTGTTTTTTAATAATTTTTAAATTCTATTGTTATGTTGGGTCTAATTCAACAGATCTTGCATTCTTCTTTAAATTATCAACTAACCACAATAATCCCTCATTTAATCCTTGTCTAATGTTTATAATTAAAAGATTAATATTTAAAGTGTCCTTGATTCAATAGTATACTAGAATAATTACCCTGTATGAGCTATTAAAGGTTGAAGTTGGATGTTTCTTGAGATTTCAGTGTTTTCTTTCATATTGTTGGTAACAGATTTAAACATTGACGAAAGGATATCAATTCTTTGTGCGTCTGGAAGGTCTTGTTTGTTAAAAAATAAAAGCAATGGTACATCTTTCAAGTCGTGGTGCGAAATGATTCTTTCTAGCTCACTCTTAGACTCCTCTAGTCTACCGAGATCAGCAGAGTCAACAACGTAGATTACAGCATGAATACTCGTATAATATTTATCCCAAATAGATCTCAAGTCGATTTGTCCTCCCAAGTCCCAAAATATAAGCTTAATATTATCGAATATAATTCTACCAACTAGTTGAATTGATTATCCATTAATAAGCAAATTCTAGAGTAGCACTGTTTCTTTTAAAATGTAGATGACATACTATTCAAACCAACCGTAGGTATAATTGACTGTGGAGGCAAACCTGGTGTCTTTGTATATTTAGTTTTAATCTCTTCTAGTAGTGTCTATATAAATGAAGAAAGAATATACATATGAGTTTGATGCAATTTCGAATCAATAGATTAATGATCTATAATATATACAGTTTTACCAGCACCATCTAAACCTAAAATCAATACATAATATTCAGTTTTGCTAAACAGATATTTAAACAAACCATATAATAAACCAAACATATTAAAAATTGAATATAAACATAAATAAAATGATTACTATTATAAATAAACAACAAAATTTTGAATATATAATTTCAAAATTTCAAATGCAATTATAAGTGAGTCACTCACTCAGTCATTCACACATTTACTGTTTAAGAATAAATAAAGTTTAATACACTGGTTGTATATTTATTATTGTTACATAGAATCATTAATCTGCTTTTTGTTTTGCTTTTTGATTAAATTGATCAATCAATATTGGTAGCTACAGGTGTTGTTTTGTTGTTGTCTTATATTGGGGTGGTACCTCTAAGTAAGAATGCCTTGGAGGTAACATCTTTTTTGGGTCTTGTCAAGAAAGTGGTTCTTGTGTTGGATCTCTCATCAATTACATATTGACCTGATTTAGTAAGATGGTTGACCAACTTTTCTTTATATTCTCTTGAGAGCACTTTGGGGAGAGCATTATTAAAGATGACAGTGAAGCTTCCATCCTTCTCATCAATGGTAACATCATTATTTGTCTCTTTCTCAGATTGTCTGATAATATTGTTGTATACTGTCTCCATTATTATTATTATTATTATTTGTTGTCAAAGTAATATATTACTGTAAATTATATATATTTATAAATATCAACCAAAGTAAAGTTGTTACATTTTGATCTTTTTGTTGGTTTTTTAATTAAATTTTTTGTTGAAATTTTTTTATTGACCAACCCAATCACAATGATGGCTAAAATTTATTTGAAACACCAACAAATAATAATATTATCCAAAACTACTAATATTAATATGCAATCAGTTGGAAATTTCAAAAAAAAACAAAATAAAAATGAATAAATACTATAGTTATACAACATGACGGATTGATCAATCGATTTCATTCGATTCATAAAATGGAATCTTCTTTGTTCTAAGCATTTCCTATTTTAACCAGTTTTAAAAAAGAAAACGAAAAAATAAAAAAACAACAATGATAACTCATAATACCCCACAAGTAATTAGTTGTCAACATTTTATTAATGATTGAAAACGACATAGTTTTCTTCTTAAAGTATGAACATTATTATTAATATTCATTTCCTGTCAAACATCAAAACAAATAAAACATATTATCTTTTACATACATTTACACAAGTTCATTTATAATAATACTTATATTTTGGAATGGTTAATTACATATACAAATATATATTTCTTTAAAGTTAAATAGATATAAATATTATATATATATAAAATAATAGATAGACACAATGATAGAAGGTTTGATATATGATATTATATTCTTTAGTGTATCAATCGTTTTATTTTTTTGCATATCATATACAGTTATTCCTTAGATCGAAATCTACATATGGACATTTAACTTCGATTGGTAGAAATCATCAGCACCGTGAAGAATGGTTAGAGTTGATGATCAGAGGTAAAAAGGATATTCTTGCTGTACAGACATTGAGAAATCTTGTTATGGCTGCATCATTACTAGCTACAGCATCCATTACATTGGTTGTACTCATTTTAAACATCATCGTAAATAATAATCTATCATCTATATTCGATAAGATAACGATTCTTGGTGCCAAAAATCATGATGTACTCATCTATAAGGCATTCATCTTGGTTTTAGTCTATTTGTTTTCTTTCTTAAACTTTGCTACATCCATTAGGTAAGATAAAAAGTAAAGAAACTATTTTAGTCTATACTAAACTTCATACAAAATTAGATATTCCACCCATCTTGCATTCTTGATTAATATTAATGACTGCAGTATGAGATATTGCGCAAAGATTATGAGAAATGCAAGCAATCATTACACTTTTGGAGTAAGATCATTCTATTTCTCAATGGTAGTTATATTATGGTTCTTTGATCCAGTCTTTTTAATCGTGTCTACCATACTCCTTATCATATGGCTTTACTTTGGAGACAGTTCAGATTTTGTTATACCTGCAGAGGAGAAAAAAGCAGCTAGAGCTTCGACAGCGGCTCAAAACGACATTGAGATGGCAACAAAAATAAACTAATTCAAAGTCATTGCACCCATCATATCGCAGTATAATAATTATAATTTATTTATTCTCTTGATGTAGAGTTCGGATCGTTTATTAAAAATGAATCGGAAATTTAGAAGGGACCAAAGTTAAACTACGACCACAGATGATGGAAGAATTGAGAATCTGTACACATCGTTGACTTTTTTAAGTCTAGAAGTTCTTTCCTCTGCACGCTTTCCAGTGACAATAAGATCATGAAGATCATCAACCATCAATCTGTTGATATTGAAGAATGAGTGATGTCTCTCTGACATGTTGCTATCCAAATCTCCTGTATCAATAATATCGACATCGAGAGATCTACCATAGTCATCACTAATTGGATTAATATTATTACCAAGATTTTGCTTTTGCAACATCTTGAATGCCATTTTAATTGCCATATCTCTGTGATCAGCATAAACTGTAATTCTTGGACAGTACTGTTGCAATAAAATTAATTAATATTAGTGTTGAGCTATAAGCATTTGAAGATAGATGTAGCCTTACATTTCTAAGCTCATCATAATCATTTTTGAAAGTCTCAATTTCGTAGTCTGGATTCAAAAATATGAGATTGGTAAGACTAATTTTAGATTCGTTATGACGATGTTGCTCAGGCATATTGGGGATGTTGTTGAAACTGACATTGGGACTGAGAACCATTCTCTTGCCAAATGCTTTCTTGACTTTAGAAAAATGAACGTAACAAGAATCTTGTACCCATACTGTGACACATAATATGTAGATTTCTGATACCTGCATTACCAAGACTTTTCAATGAACTTCTGAAGGTCTCTGTGATTATCATTATCAGATGCAATTGAATGTGCACACCAATATAACAAAGAGCTTGTTGAAGATGGCCAATTGAAAACAAATGGTTTAATATGATTAGGGAAATGTCCAAGTGCAAGGAATTGTGCAAATCTAAAGTTTGATATAAATTAATAACTTTCCCGAAATTTATCTTATATTGAGTCAATTACCTTTTGAGTGCATCCTTCAAAATCATGATCATATCCATGAATAAATAATAAACCTTCGCTAGTCTGACTGGAAATCCAATTGTTATCTAAAACTAAACTCTTTTTATCTTTAGAAACTAATTCAATTGTAACATTTCCTTGTTTCTGTTTCGAACATGACAATTATTAATAGGCTGATAAAATACTTTGCTCACTAAATATGACATTTACCATAAGTTTTGATTTATGACCAGAAACTAATAAAGTATCCATCTTTCTATCTATTGATACAACAACTGAAGACTAAATATTTAAGAAAGTATGTTAATGGCTTAGACTCTGCTTGTACTGAGAAAGTTACCTACCAAAGTTTTATCATCGTCACTGTGCTTATAGCTTCGATTTTCAAATAGTTTTTTAATACAAGAGCAATGCTTTTTGCATGAGCATAAGTCTGGACCTTTAATCATGCTAACTTTTGGATAACCTTTGAAGAAATTACCGGATACACAGCATTCAACTGCAGCTACACCAGTGTGGAGTGGTACACGATCAAGCCAACTCTTACCACCTCCGTTTGTTCCATAAACAATACGAAGGTTGACAAGGAGAGAACGGGTATCATTTTTCCATTGATTCGAATGGACCAATAGGGATACCGTCTTCCCAATAACCAGAGAGCAACTCTCCCTGGTAACTGGTATCCATCCAAGTTCCAATACCATGAGGACGACCATCAACGAGTGGACCTTCATAGATGCATGTGGTGGGTGCACGGAAGCAGTTTCTTTGCTTGATGGTGAAACGATTACTCTCACCCTTGGTCCAACTCTCCTTGTCGACCATTAAGGTGATAGCACCAGTGATCGAGTAGAAGCATCTCATGATGTATGGGAATACAAAATAACAGACAATAGTGAACACCAGTCCACCACTCGCAACACACAACAATGGTATATAATATTGCTTCTTATAGTATAAATCGAATATAAAAAATAAATATAGCGTGGAGTATGCTTCCAATGATACAATCCTAACGACCATTGCGAACCTAGGTATAATCAAACCAAGTGATGTCGAAATGAATCCCATCAATATAAATTCTAAAATAAATCCCTAACAAGACATGCCAATCAAAACAATGTTAGTCGATGAACGCCAGCGAGTAGCTTCAGAGTAATTGCTACCTACATCAGTACGCTGGAAATGATAAATCTGAAGGAATAGATAGGCGCCATATGCAGCCAAAAAGAATGCGAACCACAGAATTGAGAATCCTCTTTTTTCATTTGTAAATGTACCTCTTTGTAATCTTGACCATTGTCTTTTCTTCATAAACCAATAAGTACTATTTGAATGAAGAGTGTCAGATGCAACTGGTTGTTGGATAACTTGATATTTGATTAATTAAGAACAACATACTATTGTAATTCAGTGGCAATAACAGTTTCCATTGAATCGTCCAATGCACTTACAGACGAAGACATTGGAACACTATTGTAATTATCAAAATGTAGCATTTGGTGATGCACTTTCTCTATTTTCTCTTACATTCTCAATATTATCCCTTAGATTACTTAAAAACCTGTACAACATAATATATATGTATAGATTAGAATTCAAGTGGATTATTGCGATTGAAATGACCATATGATTATATGATAAATATTACCTTTCCTCAACATTTATATCGCCTAATAAATGTGATCGTTCGTCCATATTTATTTCTTTTATTGATACTACTATTTACTACTACTATTACTAATATTATATACAAAGATTAAACAACTACAGGTTGTTTATTTATGTTACTGATACTATATAATGAATGTTGTTTATATATATGTTCTATATATCAACCAGCAATCATTAACTATGATGATACTAATCTAATGTTATTTTAATTGTTGTTGTTGTGTTTGATGATAATGATTGCAATGCTTTTACAATCGACAACTTTACTAGACACTTTGACCAACTCAACTGACTTCGAATTGACTGAGTGACTTTGAATTGCAAGGAATGTGTCCTGTCAATGCTCTGTTGTTGGAAAGCAGGAAGAAGAAAATATGTAATAGTAGTAATAGAATGCGTTTGCAAAAATCAAATCACACTGACTGTTGTTATTATTATTGTTGTTTTTATTTTTATTTTTTTTTTTGTGGGGTTGGTGGGTTTAGTTTTTAAGAGTTTTGTTTTGGATGCATCCTGCAGGATGAAAGATTCTTGAAAAACAAGTATATTCCCAATAACTTTTTCAAAGATAAATCTTGTGAATAATCCACTAAATCTTGTCAACGACGATGTTTTATTTTTTGTTTGACAAAGCTCAAAACAGGTAACTTAGTTGCTACTGCTCATTGATGATCCAACTAATTCAATTTCATAAGAAATCATAATCATGATAATTATTCAGCAATGACAAACATTGGTGTGATAAATACAATTTATTATTTATTTATTTACAAAGTATCACAATAGATTCTTGTATTTTTAAAGGAAATAACTACTGTTATCATTTGAACCACATAGATTTTGGATAGATCTTAGTCTCTCCTTGTAAATCTTCAGATATTGTGATTTCTTATCTAAAAGTGGAATTAGGTCTGCTGTGTTAAGCTGATATCTGTCTATAAGCACTTTCAAATGTCTGTTTATAATTAAAAGATCTTCGTTTGATAGTCTCTGGTAGAATGATGAAACGATTGGTAATATTATATTTTGATAGGTCTATTATAATAACAGGAATAGCTGGTGGTTAATAATGTAAAAGTAGATCAACTTAAGAATGCACTATTTACTTTAAATGTTGGTGTATCATTATTTCTATAATAATGTTCGAGTATATCTAAAGCAATTTTAAGGGGAATCGATTCTTTTAGCAACATGTTTGGGTTGATTAGCTTGTTGATTTCACTGTTTGAAGGAAGGAATTCAATAAAACGAAAACAGTTCTTGTGATGCTCGGTATGTGGTCATTGACAACATTGATATATAATATGATACAATTTGTGTTAGGAACATGCTTGGCGAACAAGATGTGTCAATGCCACTGATATTGGCAATCTTTAGCTTATTGAAAATGAAATATCCAGTGAAACCATATTTACATTGTGTAAACAGAGAGCATCCATTATTTACACTCAAAGAAAGTGATGTAAATTTGCTTAAAAGGTCTGAATTGTTGTTGATACTGTTACTACTGTCCCTAATGTTACTGTTGTTGTTGGTTGATTCAATGGCCACCGATAGTACACCAGGAGAGGGTTCTACATCCAATTCACAAAATACTATTTTCTCCTCTAACAAATAGTCATCCTCAATGTCATCTTCATCCTCTTCTTCTTCATCCTCCTCATCGTACTCAACATCATCATCTTCATTATAGTAGTCATACTCATCGTATTCTTCACTATCCTCCGCATCTTCATCATACTCTTCATCTTCAATGTCCTGGTCATAGCTGGTATTATCATCATAATAACCTACTTCTCCGTCATCCTCTTCTTCATCTTCTTCTACATTGTACTCGTCAAACTCTTCATCATAAGCAGCATCTTCTTCTCCTTCTTGGTTGTCATAGCCCAGTGGAGAAGTTTCTTCCATTTCTTCATCCTCCGTATCGAATACAGTTTCATCAGCGTCTTCCTCATTATTCTCACTTTCATGGTATGACATCTCCATTGAATCTCTTTCTCTGAAATAGGTAGTTTCTTCTTCTTCATCTTCTTCGTCTTCCGCATTTTGGTTTGTTCTTGTCAGACCATATCTATTAGCAAATCTTTGAATAAAATGAGAATATGGAATCCTTGGTGGGAGCAACAAATGGTTGTATCTCTGTAGGGGCAGTCTAATAAATGTAATTGGCTCTTCCTGATCCTCTTCCAATTGCTCAGGATCTAATCTCTCCATCCTTTCGATATTCTTCTATTATATCACTATAATAATATTCTATCAATCTTTTAATCACTGCTTGATAATTATTGGATTGGATTATTGAATTGGTTGTTGCTATTATTACTACTACTAAAAGTAACACAATTGGTTATCAAACTAAAGAAGAATATTTAACATTCAACTACTTTATTTATCTAATAATAATAATAATAATAATAATAATAATAATAATAATAATAACAACTACAACGAATAACAACTACAACAACTAACAGCAAACGATACCAGTTGAACAACTTCTATTTGTAAGTTGTTGTGTTATGATGATATTTCAATGTATATATATGATAATGATATTTAATATGATTGTGGTTATTAAGTTGCTGTAGTATTAGTAGTATTCGTATGAACTAAATATCTATCTTTAAATGAAGGAATGTATATTAATTTCTAAATTTAATATGAAAATTAATTTGGTTAATTTAACCAAATTTGCATGATTATTTTCATAATTTATGTGAAAAATTTAATTTTTAAATTTGTGATTCAGAAGCAATGTCTCATTAATGCACCTCTATTTAAATATGTTTCTATCTATATATTGATATCAGTAATGATTGATACAATATTTGTTCTGCGTATAATTAGCTCTCTAAATTAAAATCAAACTATGCTTTGCATAAAATGTTATTAATAATATTTGAGTGAATAGTGAAAACTTGAAAGTATACTATAAATATTTCTCTTGTCAGCAATAATTATAATAGAGATAATAATAATAATATTTAATGTATTAGTAGATTTGTTATAATGTTGTAAAACCGGGGAAGTTCGCTAGATATCAACAACAATGCAAAATCTAAAAAAGAAAATGAAAAAAACAAAAAAAAACAAAAACTTATTTCAAAAACATAACAAAAAAAACGATCAGATTTTGTTAGAAAGAAACAACAAATACAATAAAGAATAATAGATTGAACAATGATGATGTTAAATTGTGGATCAAGATTGCTCTCTAAGAGTTCTTCACTATATAGATTACCAGCATCATCCTTTGTTGTTGTTGCTGCTGGTAGCACTCTAAATAATAATAGTTTTGTAAATAAATATAGCAATACATTGGTTTCATCGAAATCGACTCCATCTCCATTTTCATCGTCATATTCATACTCAACAGCATCCACCGAATCACTTGTCAATGAACAACAGCAACAATCAAACGAAACAGAATCTAACAAGAACAGAACTTTGAAGAGAAAATACGAATTGAAACCAGAATCACCATTACAATTCCCAGTCAAAACCAATCCACAGCATCTCCAACACCAAACCACTCGGTGGAACTGAACATCTTCCATTCCACTTTGAGAGAACTGCATCAGGTAAACTTCCTGTCTACTCCGATACCATTAGAGCACAGAGAACTAAAGAGACAGTCTTGAGAAAATACTCTGGTGATGTTACTGTATGTACCACAACAAAAACAATGACAACATACAATACATAACAAGATAGATACTGACCCAACAATGAATTAATTTCAGGTTATTTTGCAAGAATTAAGAAACATTCTCGGAGAAGGTGCTACCATTACCCAAAAAGCAGGATCAATCACAATTAGAGGTGATCACACACTTACACTTTTCGTTTGGTTGACAGCACTTGGATTTTAAATAATAAATGATACAAAACAACGATATATTACAATGATACCGTATGAAATGAATGGATTTTATTAAATTATTGTTCCAATTGTAGACAATGTCCCAATTGCTGATGGGCAGTAGGTCATTATTTTGGTGGTTGGTACTCTACACAGTTTTTCTTTCTTGACTGTTCCATTCTCGTAGTCAGTCATATTTCCAAGAGTGGTTTGGCAGATCTGTCTGAGGGAGGTATCGGTGAACCAGGCCTCGTGACCAGTGACAATGACATTGTTGAAGGTCAAGAGTCTGGCCAACACATCGTCTTGGAGAACTGTGTCACTTACATCGTTAAAGAAAAGACCGGTCTCCTCCTCATAGACATCAAGTCCAAGAGCACCAATCTTTCCAGACTTAAGTCCACGGATAACAGCCTTGGTGTCTACCAAACCACCTCTTGAGGTATTGACAATGACAATCTTATCTTTCATCTTGGCAATTGTTTCATCATTAATCATATAGTGCTACAATTTATAACAACGATTAATATTCTGTTATATGATGTGCAAAGTTAATCTTACAGTTTCTGGTAATAATGGAGTATGAAGGGAGATCATGTCGGCTTGCTTCCAGATCTCATCGAGGGTAACGTATTTGACACCCATCTTCTTGACCTCATCACTCTCATATACATCATAGGCCAAGACGTTACATCCGTAACCGAGCAAAATCTTACAGACGATTCTTCCAATGTTTCCAGTACCAAGGACACCGACGGTTTTTCCGTTCATTTCACCTCCAACGAGTCCATCAAGCGAGAAGTTACCCTCCTTGGCACGGAGGTAGGATTTGATGAGCTTTCTGTTCAGCTCCAAAAGCAACAGGACAGCAAACTCGGCAACAGAGTGTGGGGAGTAGGCTGGGACACGCATAACAGTAATGCCAAACTCCTTGGCAGCCTTCAAGTCAACATTGTTGAAACCAGCACATCTCAACAATATACATTTTACACCGTTTTGGCTGAGAGTAGACAATACCTTTCTTTCTAAGCAGTCATTTACAAAAGCACAGATAGCATCATAGCCTTTGGTGATTTCAGCCTGTGTAAAGAATAATAAAAATAGAAATGATATTAGACCTACGTCTTCATTCAGTGAGTGGCAATACCTACGGTGGTTTCATTTAATGGAACATCAAAGTATTTGATTTCATGAGTACTCTTGATTTTACCAAAATAATCAGACCAATATTTCTTGTTTGAGAATAATGCAATTTTCATTCTAATTTAAATTAGGAGAAATAACCAATAAAAGAAAGTAAAGAATGATTAATATCCATCTTGAGATATAACTAACCAGTATATTGGATTGGTAGTGACTGATTAGATAGATGTAATAGATATTTACCTTTATTTGTATATATAGATAACTGTTAAATCCACTTTGATTAGTCTAAAGTATGTGCTATGAAACTCAGTGACACACACATTTGATATTAATAATAAAGTTTAATATTATTATTATTATTTTTAAACATTATTTTTATTGTGTTGTTTGTAAAATTAGTGAACTTTGATGTTGTTTGGGGTTCAAACCACTGATCTTCACCCCAATCACAAGATGTGGTGGTCAACTGTTTAAATGTTTGGTTTTGGTTGAGAAATTATAATGTTCCTAAATAAGCAATCAGAGTCCCTCTTTAAATTTCATATGAATTTCATAGATTGTAAAAAAATGGATCATTTTGATTTTCGGTTTTTATGGTTTGAAGAGATTGCGAATTTGGCATCTAATTTATTCATTTGGTAATAAGTTCCCTAATTCAAAGAACATAACTATAATAATAATAATAATAATAATAATAATAAATATAATATGGAGCAATTAGCAGAGTTGGTACCATTCTTGCAGGAACAAAAGCCAGAGATTAAGATTCTTGCATTACAACACATTTCTGGTGTATCTGGTGAACAAGCTGCAAGAGATGTCCTAAAGAAAACAAATATAATTAACCTTTTAATTAGATTGATTGGTGATGAAAATCAAGTAAATATCTCCTGCTTTTATGTCTATAATGATTAGTTGGTATTAACTTCTTGATTGTTTGTTGTCTGTCTTAGACTATTAACAGATTGACTTTGACAACACTTATCAACTTCTGTCAAGACAATGACATGTTGAATGACATCGTAAAGAGAAATATCGTACCAAGATTGGTTGACGGTACCACCGATACAAAGAATAAGCTTAGAGAGATCTATTCAATCTTATTGTCAAACATTACACATACAAAGGAGGGATGTGTATCTTTGATGCAAGTACGTACATTGTTGAATTTACCTATCAATGGAATACTAAGTGATGATATATAGTATGGTAGAGAATTACAGGGATTCTATATTTTGAAGCTATCAAATCTTTTGACATTGGCAGAAGGTGACGAAGATATCCTTGTTAGTAAGAAAGGATCTTGGGTTGTCAACATCCTCTTAAATGTTACTCAAATCGAAGAGGGTAGAAATATTATTTTGAATCAAGAAAATGCTATCTTAAAGTCATTGCTACCATTAACTAAGCACCAATCTGTTGTTATTCGTCGTGGTGTTATTGGTATTATTAGAAACTGCTGCTTCAATGAAGCTGACCACAAATATCTTTTGTCCGAACAAATCGATGTACTTACAAAGATATTATTGTTAATTAGAGGTTCAAATATTTTAACTGAAGAGGTAACTATTGAATGATATCTATATAGCTTTAATTTAGTCGAATTAAACTTCTAATTATTGTTTTGTTCATTCTGAATAGGAAATGGAAGGTATGGATCCATTGTTACACAATAAACCAGATCAACCAAGTATAGAAAGGGAGGAAGATAAAGAAACAAGAAAGATGATTATTGAGGCCCTAGTGTTCTTGACTGGTTCAAAAGAATCAAGAGCAATTTTAAGATCAAAGAAAGTTGTATGTATTTATTCAGACATATTAATGTAGCACTGTTTGTTTTATTTTGATTGCTCACACCAATTTATAGTATCCAATCATTAGAAACTATCATTTAACAGAGAAGGACGAAAGTATTGGAGAGAACATTGAGAAAGTTGTTGAAATGTTGATTAGAGACGAAGAAGGTGAAGGATCTGCCGATCAACATATGAAGGAATTGGCACAGGAGGCTAAGGTCGACGATGACGACGCCTCTGGTATTGAGATTGAAGAAATATAAACAATAAAGATAATTAAAAGAGAAATACTACACTGCTGGTATGGTTGATTCGTTTATTTGTTGGCATGATTCATTGTTAGAGCAGGACCACATTCTAACCACATCAGTGCAACTCTTGCAGCATGTTCAGTTACAGCTGATATTTGTTGCAAAGACTCCATTGGGAACTTTCTTAAAACATAAGCTGCTTTATCCTCGCCTGGACGAGGGGTACCAATACCAATACGCAAACGTGAAACCTTTTCGGTTCCCAGTCGATTGATAATGTCCTCCAAACCATTTTGACCACCACTGCCACCCTTTGCACGCATTCTTATCTTTCCAAGATCAATTGCCATGTCGTCAACTAGAATCAGAATATTTGATATTGGCACATTGTATTGATTCAGCAATGTTCTGACTGATCCACCACTTAGATTCATAAATTTGATTGGTTTGGCAAGAATAACCTCACATACTACTTGATTCGGCTTCTTAACTTCAATGATTATATCTTCTTTTTGTTGCTTAGTATTTACATTGTTATCATCATTGGATTGTTCTTCGGACTCTTCGATTTCATCTTCTGCTTCCTTTGCTTTTTGTTGTTTATTGATCGATTGTTGTTCTTTCGCCTTTTTGCTCTTTTGTCTTTCATCAAGTTTCAACCATGTTGTGGTAATCAATGAGTGTTTGTGGTCTTGATTAATTTCGGTACCAAGCATTTGAGCAAGTTTATCAATTGCCAAGAAACCAATATTGTGTCTGGTGAATTGATATTCTTTTCCAGGATTACCAAGTCCAACAACCAAGTATCTATGCTTCGCTCGTACCTGCTCCAATGGTTGCCTCACAACCAATGATCTGATCAAATCGTTCCTTTTCTCATTCATAATAGTCGTTGTCAACGATACGTATTTAGGTGGCTTTACAATATTACTACTACTACTACCAGCATTGAAACTCTTGAAATCCTTTACAAATTCTGGACCTCTATTTGCTGAAGCATCATCGACGCTTCGATGGTTGCTAACGATATTACCAATGTTAATGGCAGTATCATTATTATTCAATGAAGTAATAGTTGTTGATGTTGTTACTGTTGATGATTCAGTAGAGTAGCACTGTTTCACTAGTTTCTTTGCTGCTCTATTCGGCGAATAGGGTGTGTAGTATAGTCGTTTAAAAGCGCCTATAGAATTATATGCATTTCTTAACATTGTTTATTATTGTTGTTGTTGTTGTTGTTGTTTAGGTGACGATGCACTAATAAGTAATGATACAAAATCAGGGTCTCAAAGAGACATACTCTGAAAATTTCTATTCTTTTTGTTTAACTTTATGAACGAGGAAAAGTGATAAATTCCGAATTGAATGAAATTTGCCTAAAATATATAAATATGTAAATTAATTTATTATTATCAATATTATTATTATTATTATTTATAAATATATTTTATTGTAAATTTATTTTCTTCTTCATTGTAGGTGACATGGGTGTCACCCCCGTTAAATTGACGTCGTTCTCTGTCATTTTGAGCTTGTACCTCTATTTTAATTACTTCAACATTTGTGTCTAGCCAATCGCCCTTCAGGTTGATCATTGCACCCGGTTCAAATATATACTGGTCAACTTTTGGTTGTGAAAGATTATCAAAGATAGCCTCACCACATACTGTCGAAACATTGTTAATGTTGGAGGCCGGTGTCATGATAATTGTAAACCTCATTTTATAATAATAAATTATTTATCTGTAAGGAAGAAGAGAAGATCCAAAAAGAAAAAAAATAACCAAATAGGATGATGTTAGGTATTGTTGTTATTCTTATAAAGTTGAATCTATAGATCATTATAATGATTGATAGCTACATTTGTATAATTAATAATAAATAAATGATAACTTAATGGAGGTCAAAGAACATTATTCTATTTATAAATATATATCTATATATGTAATTATATAATAAATACTACTACTATCGATACTATTATTATATTTAGTTGACTATTCTTACAATAAATTCAATTATTAGAGTTTAATTTTAAATTTTAATTTAGTGTTTTCACTTGAAGAACGACAAGATCTTACACTGCTCGTTGAAGTGTGTAGTGATTGATAGTTGATCTTAGAGATAAATAAGTGCTTAGTATTTATTAATGAACAGTTGTGTTATGTACAATATTGCTTATTGTTTGATTTGTTGTTGATTTTAAAAGTAAACCTATTACAAAAGAAGTATCATATCATGTTGTAAATGACGATAAACAAACTTTGATATTTAGTTTGCATGCAGGTTTTGATCAATATAATTCTAGAATTTAAAGTAATTGCTAAAGGTCAATAGTATTTATAGTATTATTATAAAAATATGATTTCAATCAATCTACAAGCAACTCCCAATCTAACAATCACCAAACCATTGCAACACAGGTGATTTAACAAAGATAGTTAGATCTGATCTTTCTGAATTTTCAAACATCCCAACCTGCAAATTTTGTAAACACTCTGGTCATGTTTTTCGTTATCTGTTCGAAATCCATCTGGACAGATTGAGTTCCAAACACCCTGCAAACTGTAAATATCTAGTTTTACTAAAAAACCTAACACCACTGATAATATTTATTTATTGGTTTTTATTATTATTATTATTATTAATTAATTTATAATACTATTTTTGTTTTACATGAATCTAATTAATTAATGATTTATATATTATCATGTAGTTGTTGAATATCTAAAGGGAATTAACAACATTGGTATTAGATTATTTTGGTTTGTATGTTTATTTAGTCGTTTCAATTACAAACCTTCGTCATTTAAAATATGTGCATCATCATCTTCAATTCCAAATTCGTCGTCAGCGAATGAATTTGGTTGGATTCCCAAAGAGCTATATTTATATTCTTTGATAATACCAATCTTTCTGTAGAAAGCAAGCTTCTTGTCGGGGTTCTTGTGTAAGTAATAGGCTCCACCTACGAGTGAAAGTCCAATTGCTAATAAAATTATGACAGCTGCTACCCAACCATGTGATCCTCCAGATGAACCACTTGAACAGTCTCTTATTTCTGGTTCATATTGTTTGGTAGCATCAACAGGTCTACACAAGTCACCAGCAACTCTTCTAAATCTATAGTTTTAAATGTCAAGTATTAGTAAATCAACAATAATAATTTAGTAGTATGACATACCCTTTAGATATTGAGTATTTTGTTCCTGCTGGACAGTATGAAGGTGGATAAGTTGGAATAGTGTAATCTTTCTCAATGGCGCAATGAAGTTCAGTGTCTTTTCCAGGCTGCTCTACATAACCAAAGTCACACTCGTAGTCGTCTACGTCACAATCCATAATCTTTTGGGTTGGGGCTGGGAATGGTGATGTTTGAGTACAGTTGGCATCTGCTTTGATTCTGGTATATGTAATTGTATGACCAAGTACTTCTGGTGTTTCATATAGCTCAAGGTCACTGGAGGTACATGTGTCCAAACCCAAAGGTCCAAAATCTAGACACACAATCAAACCTGTGGAGGGTACAGCTTTGTTATCGAGAGCAAGGATGATGAACTTTTTGGACTCTCCCAATGGATCAGTCATGATGTTCTTAATATCTACAGGATTTGTTGAAAAAGTAAATTTGCTAAAGGTTTTACCTTGGTTTGTTGAGTACAGGATATGGTCAGAATCACCAGCAACATTTGCCATAACTAAAATAGCACCACGGTTTCCTATTTCATAAATAGTTGGGCTACAATATTTTTTGTTAAAAGTTGTCATTGTGATCAGTTCATAATAGTATTTACCTATCATAGATTGTTTTCCAAGATCTACCAGAATCTCTAGAGACATAGGAAGAAATCTTTGATGGCTGGGTATCAAAAGATAATTGTTTTCCAACTGCACCAGTAGAAAGAACAATACCAGGAGCTGTTTCAGTGGAGTAGAATGGACCAAATTCCTTCATTGGGTCTAAGAAAGCGGTAATTCCAAAGAAGTTTAGACTGTCTGACTTTGGATTATTATCGGAAGTGAACGATTTCCATTTTGCTCCATTGTCATAGGTAATCTTTGTAACAAAGTTTACTCCACTTACAATCTGATTGGCAACATAAGCACCCTTCAAACCATTAATTGGGGCAAAATCATATTGACCTTTGAATGATACCTTATCCATTGACTTGGTAAACTTGCTTCCGCTCGAGTCTGAAGTATAAACAGTTCCAAATCTATTGTTTTCCTTCATTTGAATACCTAACCATATCATACCAGTGGTATCATCAATGATTTTATATTCCTAAGAAACCCATAATTAGTTTGGAAACGAATTAAAAATGATAGATTTACATACATTAGGTTGGATATCATCACCAAATGGAAAATCGCACATGATGAAACCCATTTTATCATTGTTGATTGGCATAAAGTTATTTCTTACAAAAAGGTTGGAACCACCCATGTTCTTATCAAAAGCTCCAATGTAAACATAGTTAGTTGTGCTAGTCATTGATTGTGCACCAGTAATAAGGATAGTTTCAGTTACACCATTGTCATTGGAATAAGCTAACTTGGTGCCATCTTTTTGAGATACAATGGCAAAAATAGCAGATGTTGACTTGGAGTCAGTACTATTAATGGGATCCCACATGACATCAATAACAGGCTCCTTTTTGAATACTTGTGTCCATGTCAATCCAAAATCATTAGAAATCCAGGCAGTTTTAGATTGTGAAAGAGCCAACAAACTTCCTGACTTTTGTTTGTTTGGGAGGATATATTTGAAACGTAGACCAGCAAGTTCATTGGTTTTAAAAGATTCTCCAAAGTCATTGGAAATATATAATGTTGTATCTTTAATATCATTCGATTGTAATAAAATCTAAATTAAACAATATTAATATTTCATTGATTGTGCAGATTTGCTTGATGATATTTACATTTTTAGGATCAATGTCTACAACAATTTCGTCCAGTGATACAAAAACACCATTTGCAACATTAACCTTATTCCAACTTGATCCACCATCTGCTGTTCTCCAAACTGCCTTATTTTGGTCAAATAGTAATGCAACCTATTGAATTTTTTGTTAATGAGGAAACAAATAAAAACCAAAAACAAAATGGTCACCAATAATTACATTTGAATTTAAATAAGTCAATCCATAATCTGGATTCCAATCGATATTGGCCTTTGTTAAATTCAATAAGATTAATTAATGAAAATATTAATAAAACAATTAGATCTTCTCAATATTTAAATACATACAATAAAGTATCCAGGTGAAGGGTCACCTCCATTGATACTATTCGATAATAAACCTATAATAAACAGTAAAAATACTGCTGATCTAGTAATCATGATTCAATAAAATATGATCAATGACTATAATTTTAGTGACAAATAAATAATCTATTAATTATGTGTTAAATGTAAAAGTAAAATATTTTAAAGATGATATCTATTTATTTGTTTGGTGAAGTGAATGATTGATTGATTGAATTATATATTCTATCTTTTATATGTTTGAATTGTAATAACAACAACAAATAATAATAAAAATAATAATAATAAACAAAAGAAGAGGAAAAGGTAATGGAAAAACAATAACTAACCAATTAAATCAAATTAAACTATTTCAATTCTGGTTTAATTTCATTTAATTTAATTTGAAAATAAACAATCAAATATATAAATTAAATATATAAATTAAATATGAATGAAACTAGTATGATGATTGCTTTATAATTTCAACCAACCATGCAAAGCAATACTACAGTTACAAACAAACAAATAACACACCACACTATACCATCAATTTCCAACCCCCAACACACTACTAGTATATATTTTTTATACCCACCCTAAATATGATACACACAAAAATAATTAAATGTAAAGCAGGAACTAACTAGTTATCGAATGTGTGAGTGTGTGTGGCAATTCATTTTATTTGTAATGGTGTGTTTTATTGACTTTGTTGTTCCAAAAAACACTTTCATAAATAAATAAACATCAAACAACATCAACAACTAAAGACTTTTAACAATGAAGCTTGATGTGTGTCAGTCTGGTCATTCCTTCATTCATGTTTTCTTATTCTCTCTTTTTAACTTGATCTTTGTTTTCAAAGACCATATTTATAAAAGAAGAATGAAATGAATAGTATACTATTGAGTTTGATTGTTCGTTTAACTACTATATGTACAGAATTTGATTGATATTTATTATTATTATTATTACTATTGTTTTTGTTGGTGGTTGAGATTATTTTATTCTTTGATGTCACCAATACCATTTGAATAGATTGCGAATTGTCTTTCTTCTTCGGGCAAACATGGGGAATCATATACTTTGCAAATTCTGTTCTCTCCTTTTCCTTTTCTTAGTGAAAGACGCGTGGTAGATGCGTGGGCCATGATGTGTCCACCTATTGGTTTGTTGGGGTTGGGATTGAACATAGCACCACCGTCGACCTGTGCAACTACTTGATTGGTAATGACGACGGCAACTCCAAATTCATCGGCTAGACGCTGCAAAGCACGAAGGAAACGTGCCAAATGTCTCTGACGATCAGACAGCTCACCTCTTCCACTGTAATCGGTTCTGTAGAGCGAGGTGGCACTGTCAACAATCAATAATATATAACGTGATTCTGCCATCATTGCTGATGCTGAAACCAACAACTGCATCTGATGATCTGAGTTATAGGCACGTGCATATGCCACATTATCGAGGACATGTTGGCCATCCAAATTGTAACGTTCGGCGATTGCAACCAATCTTTCAGGACGGAAGGTACCTTCTGTGTCGATATAAATAGCACGACCTTCACCACCACCTTGAGCCAAAGTCAATTGGCAAGTAACACACAAAGTGTGGCAGATCTGTGTCTTTCCGGTTCTGAATTCACCAAAAATCTCTGTAATGGAACCAGTTTCGAAACCACCATCAAGCAAGTCATCGAGCTCCTTTGAGCCAGTACGAATGGTTACGATTTGCTTTCTCTGTGCATTGAATTCGGTTGCACTTGTGAAACCCATTGGAATTAGCTTGGCTGCTTCGGCCAACAGCTTCTCTGCCTTTGGTTCTGATATATTCTTGATTGCAGTCAATGACTTTTTTGTTGAATATGCGACTGATTGAACGGTATGAAGACCTGCTTCAGCCAATTTCTTCAAGTCAGCCGAAGTAATACCGTTTCCCTCTAATCTTGAAATTGGAATTGCACCTTGTTCTTCTTCCTCCTCCTCAGCCTCGTCTTCCTGAACAACATCAACTGTTTCCTCCTCTTCTTCTTGTTGTTGTCTTTGTCTTTGCATCTTTATTCTATATATATTTAAGTTAGCTTTAAGTTGAGTTGTTTGGTTGTGTGTATGTTTGTATCTCTATAATTAATAAGCAAAAATCATGTGTATTTTATGATTTTTAATACAAAAGTTCACACTTTTTTTCATTTTTTACTGGAAAACTCTTCATTTCCAAGAAAGATTGTTATCAAATATATTAAAAATAAAATCGGAAATACACAAGATGTAATCTAAGCTTAAAAATATAAGATTTCTCTTGTAATAGCAAATAAATGATTTCGACTAATAACAAATCCTATACAAACAAATTTATTATTATACATGCATCTAGATACCTATAAATGATTAGAGTATGCCCAAGTTGAGTTGGTGATCATTTGCAGATAGATTGACAATCAATCAATGAATGAAATCTTTGGGTTTGATGGCTATTTTAATTTATAATTTATTATTCTTTCTTTTGTTATTCCAATCGAAATTATAATAACTATTTTATATTATTATTTGTTTGTTTGTTTTTGTTTTTTTTTTTTACTTTTAAGTTGGTAGGTGTTGATGTGGTGGTATTTTGGTTGTTAGGATGAAAGTTGATCTAAGCTGTAGGAGGCATCATCGAATGACTTTCTGTAGTTGGTCATGTATTTAGATCTGATATCTTCGTATTGTTGTTGGGTGATTGATTTAGATGAACGTTGCTTCTCGAGGTCGGCGATTTGAGATTGGATTTGGGTGATTTGAGTATCTTGGTCGCTCAAGTCCTTCAAACGGGTTGAGTAGATTGGGTCGACAGCAGAGACTGATTGGATCAGCTTGTTGAATACTGAGGAGTCCTTGTACTTGGCTTCGATGGACTGCTTGGATGCTTGGTAGGCAGAGATGGATCCAGAACGAGAGAGCTCTTGGAGTGCTTGCTCGACTTCAACGTGGTAGTCGAGACGAGATGAGAAGAGTGAGAAGAATTGTTGGGCAAGCTTGTCGACCTCTGGGCTACGGGCAACACGTGGACCCTTACGAATCAAAGAAAAGTCGAGACGTGATCCAACCATGAACATACAGCAGAGGGTAAAGACAGCACCAATGGCCAACATTGGCTCGTGGAGAATGGAGAATGGAGCCATTGAGTAGGAAATTTGGACAGTTTGGGTTTGCTCAATGGAGGTCCAGTCACGACGCAAAATAATTACTGGACGTCCGACAGTGTCGAGGAAAGTCTTACGGACGGTGTCCTCACGAACAAATTGGAATGGTGCGCTTACTTGGATGTCAGAAGCACCCTCTGGCAAGACAACGATCAATTGGTGGTGAACAGCGTAGATGTCGGCAATTCCAACACCAAAAGTAGCGTTCAATACATAACGTCCAGTGCTGTCGTCAACAAACAAGAGACTGGAGGATGGCAAGTTGTATCCAGTGTAGAATTCATTCTTCCAACCACCAAACAATGGGAAACGTGGAGTGATCTTGAAGTCAAGACGGTCAGCGTGGTGGATATATTGGGAGGTGGAGATGTTTCCGATGTAGTCACGGTAGTAGAAATCGGCAGCACCCAATGGCACACGCTCAACAATCTCAGCGACGTGGGCTGGAGAACCGTGTTGTTGACGTTGATAGTCGAAACGTGAGAAGGATCCCTTGAGGGCAGCACCACGATGCTCGACGGCATAGGTGGTTTCGACGGCGACGTTACCCCAGTGTGAAACCTCATACTCCTTGGTGAGGGAGTTGAGCATCAAGAAGGAAGAGTTGTTCTCAAAGTGGACTGAGAGTTGGTGGAAAGTGAGTGGAGCAATATCCTTGTATGGACCATAGACAATAGAGCTTCCCTTGACAATTGATGGGGTCAAAGTGGTGTGATTCTCAATCTTTGAGCTGGCGAGCTTCAAAGTTGTCTTTTGGGTAACAGTGTCGTATGGTGAACTGAAATAAGTGTTTTCCTTGAAAATAACCAATTGATTTGAAATTTGTCCGACATGAGTTGGGTATGGATGTTGTTGTCCCATTCCTACAATCTTCAATTTCAATGACAAAATTGCTCCTGCTGCAACTGGTTTTCTTAATTGAACATCATACAAATTATATCTGGATTGCGATTCAGAGATGGTCAATCGATAAGAAAAAAGGTATGAATATTTTGGTGTTCGGAAGATGGCCTGTCCGATGAATGAAATGGAAAGGGATTATTGACTTACGTTTGTTGGTTGTGTACTTTGATGGAAAGCTTGGTGATTTCAAGCTGTTGATTGTCACCCTCGACAAAAGCTTGTAGACTGGCGTGTTCAGTGGATGAGTGAAGTGCAAATGTATATGAGTTGGCTGCAGTTGAGGCAGTGTTCTTGGCTTTGATGTCTACAGTTTGTTTGGCGAGCTGTGAAGTGAGGTCGATGTTACGGACGACATCTTCATTGAGCCAGTTGGCATGGATAGTTGGGGCAGCGCCACAGACAGCCAACAAAGTGACGGCCAGAACCACCAATTTTATGATACTTCTATTCATCATATCTCCGTATGTGTGTTTCTAAGCTTTACTTTGTTATCAACACAAAAAAATAAAGAATAGATAATATTATTAATATAACAACAACAAAAATAAAATAAAATAAAACAAACACTGTCAACAATAATAATAATCAAAAAATATGCTGAGCAGGAAGGAGGTCACTCAAAAAAAGGGCTAAAAGGTGCACATCAACAATCAAAAAAAATTTAAAAAAAACTTTGTCAATTAATTTTGACTCACTGAAAAAGTCAATTTAATTATAAAAAACAAAAAAGATGATCTTCATGCTGTTAAATTTGTTTAATTTAGATTATCTATCTCTATCCATTGAGTTTGGTTATGACCCTCCTACTACTACTTTTTATATTATATTGAAACAGGGTTCATTATTATAAAGTTTATTTAGTTGTAATTTCTATAATCATTTATTTGTTTGTAAGGTAACCAACTAAATGGATCAATAATTGTATCTGTACAAAAGATATTCTTAATAATGTTGCCTTCTCTGAGATATAATTATCGATTCAATAGGATTATTAGATAGGAATATTATATACTCCTACTTAATGAATATGAATGATATTCAATTAGAATTGTTAAATATCTTTATATATATTCACAATCATAGAAATGAATAAAATAGGTGATGTGAGATATTAGTCTAATGTTTATATAAATGATAATGTTTGGTCAACAACAAGATGTAATTTAAAAATTAAAGTGTTAACACCTCCGGTATCAATTGTCATAATACGAAAAACGAAATAAAATCGTTGAGTTTTTTTAACAGATAACTAATTTCAAAATTCAAAAGTTTTCATTGTCTTCTGTGCTTTTTGTTGTTCTTGAAACTAGTTGATAATTACTTAGATATATATATTATATAGTTAGATAGATTGTTAGATAGATCTTTAAAAAGAAAGATGAATAATGCTAGCGATACTGAAATGACTGAGCAGTCAAATGATACCAACACTACTACAACTACAACTACAAAGATAGATGAAATTAAGTCAACGGTCAAGTCACAGAGAGTCGCCACTCATAGTCATATCAAGGGTTTGGGTTTGAACTCCGACGGTACTGCTAATGTCATTGGTGATGGTTTGGTCGGTCAAACAAAAGCACGTGAGGCTTCTGGTATCGTCGCCGAGTTGATTCGTTCAAAGAAGATGGCTGGTAAGGCTCTCTTGATGGCCGGTCCACCAGGAACTGGTAAGACTGCACTCGCTCTCGCTATTGCACAGGATCTCGGAAGCAAAGTGCCATTCTGTCCAATGGTTGGTTCAGAAGTATACTCAAGCGAGGTCAAAAAGACAGAGATTCTCATGGAGAACTTCCGTCGTTCAATTGGTCTTCGTGTCAAGGAGACAAAGGAGGTATACGAAGGTGAAGTCACCGAAATCACACCAGAGGAAACAGATAACCCACTTGGTGGATATGGAAAGACCATTGCTAGTGTTGTTGTTGGTCTCAAGACCACCAAGGGTACTAAGCAATTGAAACTCGACCCAACTATATACGAGTCGATTCAGAAAGAGAGAATCACACCAGGTGATGTCATTTATATCGAAGCAAACAGTGGATCAGTGAAACGTGTCGGACGTTCCGACTTTTATGCAACAGAGCACGATCTCGAAGCAGAGGAATATGTTCCATTGCCAAAAGGAGAGGTGTTCAAGAAGAAAGAGATCATCCAAGATGTAACCCTACACGATTTAGACTTGGCCAATGCCAAGCCACAGGGAGGACAAGACATTATGTCAATGATGGGACAGATGATGAAGCCCAAGAAAAACAGAGATCACAGAGAAACTGCGCTTGGAGATCAACAAGATTGTTAACCGTTATATCGAGCAAGGTGTCGCAGAGTTGGTACCAGGTGTTTTATTTATAGACGAAGTACATATGTTGGATATTGAGTGTTTCTCATACTTGAACAAGGCACTCGAGTCAACACTTGCACCCATTGTCATTTTCGCAACCAATCGTGGAAACTGCGAGATCAAGGGTACTGACATCATTTCGCCACATGGAATCCCAGTCGATCTTTTGGATCGTCTCATGATTGTCCGTACACTACCATACTCCTTCAATGAAATTGTACAAATTCTCACCATTAGAGCAACAGTAGAGGCACACAAGATCGAAGACGACGCTTTGCAATATCTCGCAGAGATCGGTGACAAATCATCACTGCGTTATGCCATCCAATTACTCACACCATCAGCAATCCTTTCAAGAACAAATGGCCGTCCATCCATAACCAAAGACGATATTGAAGAAGTGAACAGTTTATTTAGTGATGCCAAAACCTCTGCAAAATTACTTGAAGAGAATAAGTCAAAGTATCTCTATTAATTTATTTTCAAAATTATAATTCATAAACAATATCACAACCCAATCTGACAATATGTCAACTTCCCACAACCAACTGATGTGTCAACTACATTTGAATCATGGTGAGATCTTAATACCTTCTTTTTCCTTCCTATATCGTTGATTTATAAATCCTTAGTTTGCTTCTAATTGTTAGTCTACTTGTACCATATGACATGATTTTAATGGATTAGAGGGAATTTTCATTTTAATTAAATTGGGTACCCAATTAAATTTTCGATTGGAGTGTTTTCTGTGATGTCATTAGATGTAAGAAATAAAGTCTGGTTGGTCCAAAGGATGGTACATGACCAATAGACATTTTGTGTTCATTGCAAGGGTTGATCTTTGTTGGGAGGTTGGTGATGCATATGAATTATATAAAAACAGAAAGGAAAGTTTGTGGGTGATTGAAATATAAAATAATGAATAAACCACCAAAACTCAAGGTCCCTCAGAACTACCAATATCATATTATTACTCAGTATTGGTTGTTAGATAAATAAGTTTTTAATATTCAGAAATTTTAAACAAAATGATAATTTCCAAATATAACCATGAATTAATTAATAATCCAGGATTTAAATTTATTATATTATTACTAATATCTGGTCTAAAATTAACCTAATTAGGTACTTATGATGTAAAATATTTGTATGGCCAAATGAGATTTTTAAATTAATTATTTCATGTTCTAAATCTAATCTTAATAGTTGGAACTAATTAGTTTTGTTTATGATATCAATAACTAGTTTAGTTATCTCCTTTAATAGGTGGATGTGATGTTATCTTTGTTTACAAAATTCATTTATTAACAATTACAAAAGTAGTAAATGTATTTCCAAAAACAACTTATTATTATTATTATTATTATAAACTATTTAAAGATCATTGGTCACATTATATGATAGATATTCATAAATATACATGTTATCTATTCTATTTTCATACATAAATCTCTGAGTATATGTGTTTTACTATTTTCCTACTTAATTTATATATCTACTCTCTATCATAATGAAAAGGTTAA
This sequence comes from Heterostelium multicystogenum, assembly GCA_003667245.1. Lineage (NCBI taxonomy): Eukaryota > Evosea > Eumycetozoa > Acytosteliales > Acytosteliaceae > Heterostelium > Heterostelium multicystogenum. The sequence continues at coordinate 98,756 of RCNN01000010.1, read as the reverse complement.
AAAATGTAGAGCTAGCAGAATTAAACTTAAAGTTCATTCATGCTCCAACAACAATTCACTCCACTCTTCTTTTAGCAAATTATTAGTGTTTACTGTCAAATTCAAATTCACATTTGAACTGGTACAACCAACAACTATATTTATATACATCTTAACTGATAGGATATAAACTTATCATCAGTACATGTGTCGTTTAACCCGAGTATAGAACAATAACTATAACAACAATACCAACAAAAACAATAACAACAATAACAACAACAACAATAACAGCTGAACAATCATTCAGAAATTCCAATAGTTACAACTACTAATTATGGTGAGGATTTGTATTATTTATTAGTTAGAATTGAATTAAGACAATAAACATCAAAGCAAGTTTGTTGTATATCTGTTGTTGGTACAAGTGTATGGGTAGAGTGTGTCGGTGAAGCTAATCATGGTCTATTATTCTGTATAAACATATCTTTATGTTGGAGTAGTGATATCACTTGTTACCTAAAATATATCATGTGCTTGGAAATGCTGATAGTTAATCTTGACAATAACTGATGCTGCTACTGTTGTTAATGTACACCCATCATGCTGGTGGTATTATTGTTATTATTATTGTTGTTGTTATTGTTGTTATTGTTATTATTATTGTTGTTGTTGTATAAACTTGAGAAAGTGTGATTTGATGGGTTGATAAGTGTGAGTGTTAAAGTGTGTGTGATAGATGATTTTTAAATATAGATAAAGTGATAAATATAAGATATCTATAGTTTTCATTAAATGTATAAACATGGATAACACTAATAGCCCACCCATGGACAGGTATGTATAACATATATTTAAGATAAGAATACTCCCGTTGTTCTATTGGCTCTGAGTGGAATCACTTTATTAAAACTGCCAATAAACAAACAGAAGCAAACATTAATATATAAACTGAATGCATTCAAATCAAATCAAATAGAAATCATTGGAATATTGTTAATCAACAACCTATACATAATTTAAATTACATTTACAAATAGTTACTAATATAACTAAACTTTTCTACAACTTTTATTCATTGGACTGTTGTTGTTTTGCTTTGAATTTTATTGTTACATCAAAATTGCAATTATAATTGCTTAAGCAAGTTAAGGAAACAAATACACAAACACTCAAGTGTTACCGCTGTGTGAGTTGTATAATTTCCAGCACCACCACAGGTATCACTGACGACCAACACCACTACCACCACTACCACCAAAGTTCTTTAAGTAACGGTTTTGCAAATATTAAATCTGACAAATCAGTATCTGTTCAATTTCTGCTCGAGATAGTAGAATCTTTTGAATTTCCAATTTAGTTGGCCAGGTTGCTTACTCTCCTTCTGTAATCCCTACAGGTAGTTTTGTCCAGTAAGATTTATAAACAAACATCTCACAGGCTAACACTATGTACTACCAAATAAAATCTACTCTCTTTTCCTACTAGTAGTTCAAACACCACCATATGTTTAAGCTTGGTAGATTCTAAGAGGTAGATAAGTAATTAATGTATGCACCAACTACATGTGTACCTACAGTTCACCACCTATCTCTTCTTTCGTTTCAGTCCATCTATCTGGCTGTCTCTCTATTTCCCTCTGCACCACTAATACCTCACATCTGCACAGCTTAGAGTCTCGTTTTCACCTTTGAATTTATACTAAATTTTATTTGCTTCCTATTTTATTTGCCAATAGTATAACATCCAGGAAGAAATAAAAAAATTAGACAGACAAGGAAATTGAAAATCAACAACAACATCAAACAATTTAAAAATAGAATTCTCCAAGCAAGAAAGGAACTAACTTACATCCTAATTTCAGGTAAATATTAAATGTATTTCTATTGTAGGAAATTTATAAAATTACTTAAACATACAACAAAAAAAAATAATATCAATAACAAAAGTATGAACGTAAATAACAATATCTATAAATAAGACTTTCCAATTTTATCATCTCACCAACTCTAAAAATAAGAACAATCTTTAAATATATATTAATTGTAGTAGTTGAAATTCATTATTACAATAATATTAATATAATATTAATATTGATCATAATATTTCATTAAAATAATTACCAATCTATTTTAATCTATGATTGAGATTGGTCACAAAGTAAACTTTAAGTGAAGTACTTACTTTGGAAACGACACCCAAAGTTAGAGTTTGGTTTTATTTTTAGTATGTTTTTATATCTAAAAATCAGGAAAAATTACGAAAAGATTACAACTATATTTGGATATACTAGTAAAAGATATAAAAACTAATATTTTCAACATACAATTACAACTACACAGCAACTTCACATGTTAAATCTTACCACTCTTTGGAATAATATTAGCTTTTGTAGTTGCAGTAGATATTTTTAATAAAATACATATCTAATTACGATAAATGTGTTTGCATTGATGATTCTATAGCCATTGATTGGATCGATCGATTGATATATATTAAAGTAGAGTGGTGAGTGTTCGCATCAGTATCATTCCTTCGATCTTATTGGCTTTTAAAAAGCTATCTATTTATTTCTGGACATAAAAACAAATGATAAACAATAATAAAGCCATGTAAATCTGGCAATGGACAATCATTCCACATTTACTAGCAAAACCACTCCAACACTTGAAATGAAGCAGCAGTACTTCACACACACTAATAACAACATCAACTATAACAACAACAAAGTTGTTGTTGATCAGCATCAACCACAAATACTACTATTCTTTTAAATAATGACCCCACTTGCTTGTGAGAATACTTGTGTTATTTCGGTAGGATTGGTTGTCAATTTTTAAAAAATAATATTATATATCTCTATTTACAATGATAATCATTGTAAACATATATTAATGTTGTTCAACGCTGTGTGGTGATCAAACGGTTAAATGTTGATAGTGATATTGCTATTTGCTACTACAATTTCGTTTTTTCCATTCAATTTAATAGATACCTCAATCCTTGAGGGTTTAGTAAACTTAATAAAAAAATCTAGAACTATTGTCAAGCTACTAGATTATGGAGAAACATCTATAATCAAACACTCCCATATCATTAACAGCAATAGGGTTACAAATAGGATTAAATGTTTGTATTTTGTATTTCCCTTGGTTGTCTTCAACTCATCACAGTATGATTTTAATCTTATTATCATAAGAACCCCCCAATCATTTATTCCTATTTATCTTTACTGTGTCGTTATAATTAATATCTGATTTTAATATATTATTTGTTCCATTGGATTGACTTTTGGATTGATGATGTTGTCCATGTCCTATGGAGTATGGAAAAAGGAAATTTAGTTGATTGATTGCAATTGCCACACCACCACCACCACTACCACCAACATCAATCTAATACTCCAATCCACCATCTATCTAAAATGCAATCTAATATTAACTTTTATTAACCACACACCAAACATGTCAATCAAGAGATAAACAATCACACCACACCAATTAAATATCTAATTAATTACAATTATTCCCTAATTTTAATACTATCATACAAGTAATGGAAAATAATCAACTTTTTTAGACATATTAAAATTTTCAATAGTATACTTCATTTCAAAAAGAAACAGTAGGTGTTCTCTCTAACCATACCCGTCGTACAGAGAATATGGTGTGGTTCGAGAATGATCTGATTTGAGCACTGACACTTGTCTTATTTAGATATTGTCTCGCACATTCGAGTTAGTGTATCCATGTTTATTTGTCTTTACAATCGGTTGATCAATTTGATCTTTTATTATACATTTCATTTGTTCACTCACTCCACCCCCATTAGTCACTCCAATTTCCACATAACCCACACCAAAGTATACCACACCAATAAGATATCATTTATATCACTACAGAATACGGAACCCTCTACGATAATCCTAACTGGGATGGCAACATCACTGTGTGTATTGTAATGACAATAAAATAAGTAATGACAATGTCTATAAATATTGGTCTACTTACAGTCCGACAACTCATCTATCTATAGTTTACTGCAGATGCACAAGTGAAGTGGTCACTGCTTTCTTCAAATCGTCACTATTTAATCTCGATGTTTTTAAACAAAATTCCACTTATCTAATCGTATTCAATTCCAAATCCAAATCCCTTTTCTTAATGTTTTAAACAATCTTTTCTTTTTACTATTTCAGATAATCACTTTTTGATCGATATATTTATCATAACGAAATTGTTGATAGCAGATCAGACAAGTGTCTATTATCATAATATCTTGTATAATTATCAATTGTCAAATTAACTTTTTAATATATCTTATATTTCCACCTCTATTGTAACATCATTGTTTTTTTCCAATATACATAAATTTATTGCATTTATCTTGAACCTTATATTTTATCATAATAATATTTCAAGTAATATTTATTCATTATAATTCAAACACATATGAAATTATACGGCATACCCAACTCATATAATATAAATTAATTAATTAAATAATTAACTTACGAACTTACATAAAATATAGCTCTATTCCGTTTCCTTAATTGCTCTTCTACTAATAGCCATCTACAAATATCCATTTTTATTTGAAACTAACCGGTAACTGAAGATCATTATCAACTTCACCATTTACATTTATTATTTTAGTATAAATTCCTTTTTAAATTTTTGTTGACATCAACATTATAATTATTTAAAACTTTCCAGTTATAAAAATTATCTATATACTTATATAATATATATTATTTATTTATCCTTATATTATTATTAATATTCCAAAATGACAAACCAACCGATGACCACCGATTATAACGACAACTCTTCAACACAACAACTTACAATCCAAAAAAATCTGGATGTAATCTACAAAGGTATCGATTGCTGGTTGTCCAGTCCTTACAATAATTCTTTAAAAGACTCTGATTTTACATCATTCAATATTTCCGACTTTGGATGTTCACACGGTAGATCTTCTTTGCTCCCAATATCCACAATTATCAGTCAAATTAGAAAGAGATTATCTGAAGTAAATATTTCTGTGTACCACAATGATCTTCCACAAAACGATTTCAGCCAATTATTCATGGAAGTCTATAATAGCCCAGATAGCTACAGAAAGATTTCAGATAATATTTTCACAATGGCCTCTGGTCGTTCTTTTATATGACAATGTTTTTCCCTCAAACTCAATTCACTTTTCTATTGGTTTCAATTGTTTCCATTGGGCTTCGAAGCTCACATCCACTTTCAAAAACACAATTTACTACGCTCATACCGAAGATGAAAATCTAAAGAAATTATGGAAAAAAGAAAACAGTTTTTAGATTTAATTACTATTCTATCTCAACGTGTATGTATATACCTTAAACTATAATAATTCTATTGTTACTAACTAATGCAATAGGCTAAAGAGTTGACTGTTGGTGGAGTTTTTGTTTCCAACTTCCTTTCAGATGACAACAATGGATTCGAAAAATGTAGAATGTTTTATCATGTAGTAAAGAGTATCTGGGAGTCTTTAGCCCAAGATAATTATATTACAGTAGAAGAAGCTGATAAAATGGTTTACCCATTCCGCTTCTATGGACTAGATGATATCCAAACAGCTTTAGCCAGTCCAAAGGTATACGAACATGGTTTACAAATGGTATATAGTGATATCAGATCTACATCATGTCCCTTCCAACCACTTATCCAGTCGCATGGAGCCAAATACTTTGCTGAAAAAATTATTCCGCGGATTTAGTGCATTCACTGAACCAACATGGAAGTCAAATATTATCAACGAAAAAGATAGAGAAAGAGTATGGCAAGAATATTACAACCGTTTCATCCAATATTTTACTCAAAATCCACAACATGGTTCAATTCCACACAATTACTATATGGTCGTTATGGAGAAGACACCCGTTAATTCGAGTGACCATTCTGGTAGTGCTTCATGTTAATAACGATCATATCTTTATACTTTTAATAAATTATTTAATTTAAACAAACAAAATCGCGTGATTCCTCCATTTCTCATTCGTGCTACATGGTTGCCAAGTTTAAAAGATTGATTGTAATTCTTGCCATCTAGAGATCTTACTGTTGTATTATATACTATTTGTAATGCATTTATTATATTATTATATTTCATACTATTCTTATTCTCCTTTCTTTGTATTCTTTTTAGCAATAGATTTAGATTTTGAAATTAATACTGGGTTTCTTCCTTGCTTCCATTGCTCAACCCAATGTAAAATCCATTTTCTATTCTGTACTGATATTTGATTTACATGTTTCATCTTGTTGGAGTTAGCATTCATCAAATCCTCCCATGTTGGGAAGTGCTCGACGTGTGCTTCACATCCTCTACCTATTTTCTTTAAAAACTTCTCTACAGTATATCCATCTATAATAAGAATGCAAGTAGAGTAAGTACCCAGTTACTATTGTTTTTAACACACAGGTGCACTTCACAAGTCTAAATACCTCTTGGTTCAGTAAATCTATAATAAGTTTCGGCAACAGGCTCTTTCTTGTATGGGTCAACGTATTCGATGAGAAGATCTTCTATTGAAGTTGGTCTAGTTGAATCAGCATTTGGAAACTCTCTACCGAATATCTCTGTCGATGTCTTGTATGAAGTGACTATATCTGATTCCTGTGATGAATATGATCTAACTCCAGACAAGCTTGATCTGACTGCAATAGATCTATTTAAGCAGTTGACAAATGATCTTGTTAACATTTTAGTGTTATTGAAACAAGCAATGTTACAGTAATAAAAATGATAATTTGATCAAAGGAGTGTGAATGAAAAGAAAAGAAAATTAAAATTAAATAAAAAAAATAAAAGACGAAAAAAACATCTAAATGGAGTTTTTTTGATGCATGAGCTTACTTTGGTTTGCAAATAGTAGGTTTATTGTAACATATAAATATTAATATTTATTCATCAATGTGATCTTCGCTATCTTCAATTACAGATTGTTGTTGTTGTTGTTGTTGTTGGTCATTTGATTCCACTGCAACTGTGTTGAGAGTAGTTTGATCAGTTTGATTGATGTGATGGTCATGTTGTTGTTGTTCATTTATGGTAGATTCGATATTCGATTCTAAGGGTGAATTGTGTTGTTCTTGTTGATGTTGGTGGTGATGTTCCACTTCTTCTTCCACATGTGGTATGTTTGTATTTGTTGTAAAATCTTGGCTATTTGGTGTGGGTGATGCTGGTAAAGGTTCGTGAGAATTTTGTTGATATTGTTGATGGTCAACATCCTCATGATGTTGGTGAGGATTATTATGAATATGTTGGTGTTGATCTGGCAATACGTCATTCACTTCATTCTCCATTTCATGATGACTAAGTTGATGTTGTTGTAATGGTGTTCCTTCTGTTGGTTGTTGCTGAACAGATGGTTTTGCTGTTGTTTCTTGGCTAAGAAACTATAGTATCACCTGCCATATGAGGATCTGTGCTATGAACGTCGTGTTGTTGCTGCATTTGATGTTGTGATGAGGTTGCTGCTAAATGTGCAGCCTCATCACTTGTCATATTGGGCAAGTCCATGTGCTGGTCTTCTGTCTTTAAGTCAATTGACATATCGTGAGAGGTATTCAATTCTAGTCCTCCAGCAGTTTCAACAACTCCTTCTTGCTGGTGCTCGATGCTTGCACCTTTCTTTGAGGAAGCGCGCTTTGTCTTTTCTTTCTTCTCTGAGGTAATGTCTTTCAGCTTATCGAGATTGGTTGAAGAGTTGAATGTATCCTGTCTTAGATTGGTCCATATATCACCACCATTCGAGTTGGCAATATCCTTTTTCATTGGGCTCTTTCTACGCGCAAGATGGCTCATCCAATCAACTGCAGAGTTACTTCCACGCAATCCAAAGTAGAGACCAAGTACATCAAGCAATCCTTTGCTATTATGGACAATAAAGTGTATACCTTCAGAATCCCACTCGCAAAACTTGTGAAAAGGGATTGCTCAGCATAATCCAAAACAAACGGTAACGAAGTGTCCGCAGTGAACGGAAAGCTTGCATGAGTGCAGCACGATGGTCAGCTGTTAATCCCAACTTTTCGGCCGATTGGATAAACTTGATAGTGTTGTGCTTTTCAAGTATACCTGATTTATATGCAAAGTTATCGGTAGGAACGTATGGCTCATATCCATGCTTGAGAGTAGCTTATAGTCTGCAGAATGATGGTTGTCACTCTGAACAGAAGTGTTGGCGAGTATGGAGAGTGGTGTTTCAAACGACTCTGCATTTGCTTTTTTGTACTCTTGCTCTGTGATTCCCTGAAGTGTTGCAGCCATATGGCTGTAACCTTTGTCATGAGCCATCTCCACTGGATACTGGCGTGAGTAGTTGGGAACAGACTGGTCTGCACCGAATGCAAGAAGCAGTTGTACTGCTTCTATGTTGTTTGCTTTGACTGCCCAGTGAAGTGGTGTCCAACCTTCGTTGTCCGCTCTATTATAATCGGCGCCACTCTTTAAGAAGTACTCTACCAAACCATTCCAGTTGTAAGCACATGCATAGTGAAGTGGAGTGAATCCCTCTTCATCCCGCTTGTCAAAATCAAAAACTTTGGTCTCCTGTGTCTTTTGGTCGATGTGTTGGCGAACCATTTCGACGTCTCCAGTGAGAATTTGGTTGAAAAGCTCATCACTTAGAGGTTGATTTACTGGCACTGCCTCTCCATTCTTTGAGGACTTTACCTTCTTGCGCTTTCCAGACTGAGAGACCGATCCACGCTTTCCTATGGTTTTTTCGTGCTTGGCTGTTTCGACTTGGACAATAATAACATTGCTCCATACAATATACTCGTCTTCAACTTTCATATTGTGGCTGGTGGTGATTGGTTGCAACAGTCGATGTAGTAGTTGTGGTTGTTGTGGTTGTAATTGGTACAGACGAAACAGTTTCGTGCATGATTTGTGATTGTACATGATGATGTGGGTGGTGTTCATCGACTATATCTTCTTCCATTAAAACTCCTCCACCATTATTGCTATTTTGTACAAGATGAATTTGTTCTATATGTTGTTGATCCTGGTGAATTTGTTGCTGATCGACGTGTTCGTGGATGTGGTGAATTGGTTGCTGTTGTGGTTTGCTCCTCGTGTACATGCCTGAACCTCTTCAATATGGTGCTGAACAGGTGTGCTTTCATGGCTATCGATTGCCTCTATTTCAATGCCACCATGCTGAAGGGCCTGCTGCTGTTGATGATGCTCCTCTTCGTGATGATTTTGTTGCTGCTGTGGGCGTGATGAGATGGTGAGTGTGGTTTGTGTCGCTCATTGGCTCTTCTGATATCTGAAGTCCACCAGCATCGTGTCCTTGGTGAATATGGTCCATCTCTTCCATGTGCTCATCATGATGCTGATCAACGTGTTGTTCGCCATGGTGGTGATGATGATGTTGATGTTTGGACATCTATTGCTTCAGATGGCTCTGTCATTAAAAATTTCAGCGTGGTGGTGATGCTCATGATGCTGTTGCTGATGTTGGGCCTCCTCATGTGCAGCCACAGCTGCATTTAAGTCTATATGCATTTCTTGATCGATATGTCCATTCGGTGTGTGATGGTGGTGTTGGTGCTGGTGGTGATGTTGTTGCTGTTGCTGTAATTGTTGGACTTGCTGTTGGGCATGTTGCTGCTGTTGTTGTTGCTGTTGTTGCTGAGCGTGATGCTGATGCTTCAATTCCTCAAATGGATCAATCTTTAGAGTCTGAACCAATTTATCACTCTGGAAGGCCTGCTCCATCTTTCTGCAATTGAATCCTACACGGACGTTGTAAGTTCCTGGATTGACCTCAGGGACGACAACCACGACACACTTGTCACAACATGGATTGATATCGATGTTTGACACGGACTTTGGTTCATGGTCATTGGTGGCCGATGTTGGAATGAACTGGACGACGAGGTATCTAGACATTGCAGGGAAGGGCTTCAAGCCCTCGCCACGAATGACCAGCGGTGACTTTGAACAGACAGACGAAGGGATGGACGACACCACCATTGGCTTTGGTATCCTTTTTCCACTGACAAATTCAATTATTTCATTCTCTTTTTTGGAAATTAATCCTATTGTTTATTTTTAGAAAAATATATTAATATTACATCATTATCTTTCGCACACACACCCAATTTAGTAGTTTGGCTGATCCAAATTCCAAAACACTAGGTTTTTTTTTTAAACAAACACATACTTGCGATATGAGGACTATAATTAATTTGCTCCATTGTACTTTAAATGTTTCAACAAGGGGTCAACTACGACTTCTCCCACTATGGCTATTGCTACTAGACTAGGCTACTTGCGGTGAAGTATAGTGTGGTGTGTGTACTTAACTAAGAGAAGGTGGTGTAGGTGTAATCTAACACAACACACTCTCTTCGACAGTGTGTGTGCTTGTTATTATTTAAAAATAATATATCGACTTATAAGTCCACAGCGCTCCACCTATAGCATCTATCTCTTCATATAAATAACTAACTAAATATTTATTTCTTAGTGTTAGAACTATGTGAGTACGTAGTTCGGTTGCAACTAAATAATACTATTAACATTCAAACAACAGTAGTTCATTTTTTAGTGTGTGTGGAAAAATACAAACCAAAAAAAAAAACAAAAAATAAAAAACATAATTTATTTATTTTTATAATTTTATTTAAATTATTTTTAAACAAACCACCACAGTACCGTTTCTTTCCACCAAAAATTTACAAATAATATGATAGAAATGTAATACTTGTTCCGAGCCTCTGTATTGTTCCAACCTATAGGTTCAATGAAATAAGCCGCAGACATGTTGTTATAACTCAAGATATTTGACATGTATATATTTCCAGAGTTTGTGTTACTCTGGAGTGGACAAACATATAATGAAAAGAAATTCAAATAGCAGTATGTCTTGGATTGAACTCAATTTCCTTATAAGATATGATTGTTGTTTTTTTGTTGTTATTTTGTTGTTTTTTCTTTGTATTTTTTATTTTTGTTTATTCAATCAATAAGTACAAACAAGAACATCTTTTAAATAAATAATTGATCAGTAATTGAATTATTATGATGTGATGTTTAAGTGTTGCGGTTGAAAATCTGGAACCAAAATTCCAAGTTTGTTAGAGATAAATTCTCTAACGTTTATTACGGAGGCAATTGTCTTTTCATTAATCTTCAAAGAATAAAATTTTTATAAAAAATTAAATTTTTGGGTTATTGTTTGGGTTGCTCTTGAATAAAACATTCTTGACTTGCATTTACAGTACCATTTTTTAAAATAAAAAATACAATATATTCATTCACAAATAATAAAGCAAAACAAAGCAAATCAATCATCTATAAATCAATTAAAACAAAATAACCAAATAAGATTGTAAAAACAAAAATAAGATAAAGAATTAGACATTGACCTAATCACCATTGTATAGTGTTTGGCAACAATATAGAGTGCTGAAGAAAACATCTACGAAAGGTAATTGTCAATTGCCATCAAGCAGTATTGCATGTCATAGTATAGTTACCCATCATTCCAATCAAAATCAATCAATCAATCCATCAATGTATTGACAGGACTTCACAATTACATTGAATATGATCAAATATTATTAATATAATACAAACAAACATATCAGTGTGATCATATAATCTATTACATACATACTCATTTAATTGGTTTGACTGATATTGATATTGGCGCAATTAATAATATCAGGTTACTCAATACAAAAAGAGCATATTCATATTTATATTTGATAGAGTATTATTGCAGATGATACATTAATAAGTTAAATTTACATTTACAGTATTATACAATTTTATCAACATTCATATCACTTCTTCATACATATACACACACCACATTCATTCATTCTACTATCTGTCTACCTTTTCTTATTTTTACCAATAGTAATAACACCATTATTAATATTTGCAAAATGTGGTGGTTGTTTAATCATTCATACATAAATAAGAAAAACAACAAAAAAAAACACCATTGCACACCTGCACCGAATATTGAAGAACAAAAAAATTAAAAAATATATAAATTTTAATCGATCTCATTTCTTATTAATTTCACATTCATTCATTTCATCATTAAACGAAAAAAACAAAACAAAACACAATTATTATTTTGTTTTGTAAGAACATTAATTAAAAAACAAATTTCATTCATTCCAACTTCTTATTTACCAGTCCAACAACAATAACTCTAAAATAAACATTAGAGCTCACTTCTGCCCTCAAAAACAATCAAAAATATTAATTGTTAGTATATAAAATAATAATATTATACCTCCAAAAACCAAATAACTATATCTTGTTTCTTCACCTTTTAAAGCAAAGATAGCAAATAATCGATTAAACAAATATAAATAATATAGAAAAACAAACAATTTGTACAATTATAATCAATAGTATAGGAATTTATTTATTGTTTTTGTATGTGATCTTGATTGTTCAACATTCACATTCATACTCTTTCCCTTCAAATTAAATTATACTGTGTGAATACAAAATATAATCTTATCTCTACTTGCAACATTAATAAACCCAATAACACGTATCTAGCGGATAAATAGATCCAACTCAACACAGCGACTGTGAATTTATTAATTCAAAGACTAACAATATTAGCAATTCAAAAATCTGTCTATTACTTATATCCATAATTTAATTTAATATTTGGCTGAATAGATCTAATCATAGTTTTTAATAAATTATTTATTTATATACCCTTATTATATTTATATTCGTTCCCTCAATACACCCAATAACATTTGTAACACCCCTCTTCCACACAAACAATTAATATTATTGGCACGAGCAACAAAAACACCAACACAAATGCAAAACACGAACACACAAAAACTGTATTCAAAATATACTAATAGTTACTCTACAATATTGTTGCTTTCAACTTCTATTTTATTATTTTCCTAAACAAATATTCCTTGAATACTAATTAAATTTTAATTAATTAATTTAGAATTAACATATTTTACTCTAATAGTATAACTATATAGTTGTAGTTACTTAGCAGCATCTGTCAAAAACAATTGATCACATCAATCCAACAAGCAATCATTTCAAACTATCCATCACCAATTAAAATCAGACCATTTCATTTTAAATAACAATATTATTATTTATTATCATTAGTAATTAGTAATTAGTATTATTTTAGTTATATAAAGTATACTTGTAAATATATATCAACAAAAGTAGAAGCAGCATCTTAAGCTTTAGCACAACTACACTCCTCCAAAAAAGCACCATTAATTAAAAACAAACCAAACCAATTGTCTTTTGATCTTATAATTATAATGGCCTTGTCACCTCTTGAAAATAATCAAATCATTTTATCAGTAATCCCAGTAGAAGCAGGTTGTCATCAATTCCAGAGTCATTATACAGATAGTTGTATGAATTATTTTAAAACCAACTTATTTTGGTAAAAAGTAAAATTATTATATATATTTTCTATATATATTTATTATATAATATTTAATAGCACTTAGTAGTAGTAAACAAAACTTATAGCAGTACGAAACCCAATCACCAAGAACACCTACTCCCCTCCCAACCTTCTTACTTATTATGAATACATTGATGCCACAGTTTAAGCATCAATCAACCACCGCAACCATGTCTAGCGCAGCAGACACACTCATGGGTTGTTCACCCAACCACCACATTGCTTCACCAAATATCTTTTTTGATTTTGGACAGCTTCACCACTTTCAAAAGTCAGCCAATTCAAACAGCGATGTAATTGCATCATCAACTGACAGTAGTGAGGATGAAAAAGAGTCTAGTGGCGATCATCACCATCTTAGGTCTTCCAACAACAAATTTGAAAAATAGAGACTCACTCTGTGATTCGGACGAAGAATCCTTAAACTTGCAGTCATCATCCACTGACGAAGAGCAGAGCGACTTAGACTCTGAAGAAGAAAGCTTGACCAATGATCAAACTACAGAGTATGATGATGATTCGTCATCTGAATATGAAGACGATGAGTCTGACTTTGAGCAAAATAATTACAACTTGAGAAAGAGTTCCTCATCTCTTGTTGTCAGAAAGTCTATCTTTGCACATGACGATGATGATGACGATGAAGAAGAAGATGATGACGACGAAGAGTCACACGATTTTTGATGAAAGCGATGGTGGCTCATCATCAAGCGATCTCTCGTTGCTTGATGAATTTGAGGACTTAATGCCTCCCACATTCTCCTACCCATCCATTACAAGTTCCTATTAAAGATATATGCGGCGCAAATGGCACCAGTAATGGTACACCAACAAAGAATCAATTCTATGTTGAAACTGACGATGAGAATGAAGCCTATAGCGACAAAGATGACGAAGAGGAAGAAGAGAAGAAACAAGCAGGATATCCATAATGCACTTCGTTATTCCAATCAGCAACGGTCCAACAGCAATGTCAGTTCCTTGTTGGGTTGACAATGAGGATGAACAACACATTCAACTGATCCTCAAAGAGTACAGCACTTACCTACAGCTGGATACGGAAAATCAAGAAGATCAGACGTGCACCAAAAACCTTTCGTAGGTAGAGTACACCGAAGAGTTCTTCAGTTTGAACACAAAACATCGTAATGAGTTTATGACCATCGACACCGTCAAGGTCTATCGTTGGGAAATTCAACCACTAGGTCGTCCACTCAAGCCATGCAAAACCGTACTCTTGCTCACCACTTTGGGACAAAGAGTCTGGATTCCCAATTCAATTCCAACCAATTGAATCACTTTCAATGAAAGAATACTGGATGCAGGCTTCCTGCTCATCCAATATTCTTCAATCCTCATATATGTATTGCTCACCCATTTTTGACCGAATTGATAGCTATAGCTATAGTGTTGGCACCGAAAAATATCCAGTTGACTACTTAACGACCTCGCCTTCCAATATAAAGAGAAGTCTTTCACCATCTTTAATTCTTTCTTCACACATCTATTCACACAGCTTGATCCCACAACATCATTTCTCATTAAAAAAGATACCTCCAACGACAACTCATAAACAGTTTCAACAATCAAGCATTTTTTCTTGTACATAATTTAGTTCGCAAACCAATAAAATATATAATATAATTTTTTCAAAAACCAATATTTTATTGAAATCGAAATATGACCAACTGTTAGTTGGAGATTTGTTGAACCAGAAAAATGATTAATGAACTTTGAAATTGTTATTGTTAGAGATGTTTTTCTTTATCATCTGAAACCAAAGTCGGAATCAGGGCCGGAGTCAGAGCTGGGTCCAGGATCAGAGTTAAGATTACTTCCAGGACAAGAGCCAGGATCAGAGCTAGAGATAGAGCTAGTGCTAGAGCTAGAGCTTGAATCAGAGCCTAGTCTCAGAGTTGGATTCGGATTTTTCTGATTCAGAGGAAGTATCGTCGTCATTAATATCATTATTTTTTGGTACTTCTGCTGTAACGAAAACAGCGCTAAATGGATCGTTGGGTGTTTCATCAAGCTGAGAATATTTGTCCAGACTATGCCTTTCTTTGGCTTTCTTTTCTTGTCTGTTTTTCTTGATATATTTTAAGCCACATGCATTACAAAAGTGGTGCACCTTGTCACCTTTTCTCCATTCTGGAGTGTCTCTTTTGTGGCATTGGCTACATTCATATGGCTATTAAAGGGTAATAGTTATTGATTAAAATTAAGAATTTGGTAGAATTAGGATTGCTAATATTTACCTTAACTCCAGGTGGACGACCTTTCTTTTTTGGCCGCAGATGGAAGTGGTGGTGGGATGTTGTGGTCACCGGAAGATGGGGATGATGGAGTTGAACCTGTGTAATATGGACTACTCGTGAAGGTAGTCGTGGTAGTAGTTTGTTGTCGTGAAAGGAGGAGAACTGGTTTCAGCTCTGGGAGAGTAATTCTTCAAACTCCACATGAATCGGTCTGTATTGGAGCAAAATTCTGTGGATTTGATGGAGGTTTAAGAGAAATAGGGGGAGGAGATGGAAAACTTGGAATACTTGGAGAACTTATACTACTGCTTGGATTGGAATTTGGATTACTTGTGGAAGGATTTGTATTTGGAGGACTATTGGTGCTACTACTAAAATTAAATTTACGTTTCATGATTTCAGTAGAGTTAATTAATGTGAACAAGTGAAAATAATTGTAATATTTATATTTATAATTATATAGATATTAGAGCTATCTAACTTGATGAATATGAATAATGCTTATACATGTTATCAGGCTTAAATAGCTTATTTCTGAGTCATTCGCAATGAAGTGAAGTGGAATGTTCTGATTGACTGTGGATATTTATTCTTATTGACAAATGTCAATTGTTATTATTACAAAAGACGTCATTTAATTTAAAGAGAGTGGGAAGAAATAATATTGAACATTGCAAGATAAGAAACTACATCATTGATTGACTCTGCTAAAGTGGGATGATAATGGAATAAAATTCCAATTTGGCACCAAGCATCAGGGTATGTTGTGTTTTTTGTTGTTTTTTTTTGAAAAATTGGCTTGGGAGGTGATATCGATTGACTTTATAAATTATTGGAGTGGATTTCAATATTATTAAATTATAAATATTATTTACATGTGATAGCTACTATGATTTAGTTATAATAGTTTGAAGCAAATGGATACATACCTATTTAAATTTAATTGTTGCATTAAATTATTCTACATTCAAGAATGAATTAATTAATAATATTTAAAATAAATAAATAATATATAGATTATTATTATTATTACAAATGAAGTAGTATAAGGAAAAAACGAAAATTAGGAAGAATTTGGAATTCACAAGTTATCAAGAATATAGATACAAATTTAGATGATATATATTCTTCAATTCTTTGTCTATATTTTTTTCAAAACTCAATCTACCGTAGTACTAAATTCGAAAAAAAAAATACAAGATAACAAAAGTGGTTATTGCTGTTTACTGATGGATGTTGTTAATTAACAACTTTGAGGTGTGATGCATTTAGAGATTGTATGAGTGTGGTTTTGAGATTCCGTGTCTACATCACTATTTAGGTAAATAGGTGGACGAATCAGAAATAAAAATAAAAACAAAATAAATCAATTTAAATCCAAAAAAAATAAAAAAAAAATGTTTCATCAGCCGTAGGCATGGTTTTGATTGAAGTTGGATTGCTGATTTCAAAAAAGTTTGAGGTTTGGATTGAACGTCATAAATTCTGGTCGATGGAATTTAGGATGGTATGAAAAAAACAAATATTTAAAAATTTCAAAACCTGTTCAGAGGGGCGAGGTGGAACTTATGATTGGCTGGAGACTAACATATGATAAATTTGTCTCACTACCAAATAAACAAGACCAATTTCACTTACATTTTCATATAAATTATATTCTGGTGTAGACATCAAGAAACTCATCAATTCGGTCAGAGTGGAAACATAGTCATAGACCCCATAGATCTTCCATCGCGACTTGATTCCAGAGTTCGAAAGCCTAGTCCAATTGACCGCTCTGTGACCTATTTTCAAAAACAAAAATTACAAAATTAGTCGTTAGAAAATTCTAAAAAGATTTATTGCCAATCAACAACAAAGAAAGGTTTCCAAATCTGTTGATCAACACTGCTTTGGTTTAAAATTCGTTGGACTGATCACAAAAAAGGAGTCTAACAGTCGAGTGTTAATTTACAAAATTGTGGCGGTATGAAGGAAGTTGTATGTGATTTAGCTGTTGTAAAAGATAGATATTGTAATTTAAGAATCTTTTTTGCAATGTTTTTTTTTTAGAAAAGATCAGATTAATTTTTTGGTTTTTTGATGGTTTTTTTTTTTTTTCAGTGTTGATTTTGATTGAATTGTCTCTGATTTTACAGCTATCCACACGCAACAAATGTGGTTCACTTCATGGTTTGATGGTTACAAATAAAATCAAACAATGTTTCATCATTATTATCCTTATTATCTCTTCTCTAGAGTTCAAGAGCTAACTAGTTGCAAGCATTAGATGAGTATGTTGATATATTGGAGGAACTTACAGTTGTCAGGACTGAATTATAATTATATGGTGAGTCGTGTTTAGGAGAATTTTTGTGTTGTTGTGGCGGCTGTTCTTCCATTTTTGATTTTTGCACTCTGTTGTTGTTAATTTGAATGGAATCCGTTGAGAATTAATTTAAAAACTTTTGTTCTCTCTCTTTTTTGTATGATCTGTTTGTGGGATAATATCATCAATGATTTTGATTGACCATAGAACAACTACTTGTAATTAATAAATTAATTACATAAATATCATAATAGGATTCAATTTGTTTTATTTTAATAAAATAATAATATAATATAAAAATGATTTTAATTGAAAATCTAGTTCAGAGTATTTTTACCTACCAGCTGGTCTTGGGATATTGCTGTACTATTTTTAAATGGAGGGAGCAAAGCTCATTTCAATATGGTATCTTGGGAATGTTGATTATTGGTTGGGAGTAGCAGTATGATTTAGAATGGTTCCAAAATTCAATTCCTGGAAAAGTATGAGGGAATTTCAAAATATGTTTCTCGCTAGCTACCTTTGACAAGTAAATAAAAATAGTTGAATGAATACATCAAGTTAAAGGTTGTGATGATTTTAGTAAAATTGCTCAATTCAATCTTATCTCTTTGTTGATTATAAATAAATGTAAAGGAAGTTTATCGGTCAGTCACATCACCACATGAAGATAAAAAACATTATCACCAACCAACCACACATCGTGAATGGTAATGTTGTTGTTGGTTGTTGTTAAAAATAAAATCATCATTAAATTGAGTATAAATAATAGTTGTAGAAAATGATTAATGATTAATCAGGCTGTTGAGATAAATGTGGTAAATTTGTTTGATTGTGAAAATTTGGATAATTATCACTGTTTTATTTGTCTTTATAAACCCTACTACAACTAATATTTTATTTTTGTGTGAATGAGATTGCGCCTGAGCACCTGATATATTAGAGTCGAGAGTGTTACCCCCAACTACATGTGCATTTTTTAAATGTTTATCAAAAACTAAACTGATCTAGAGTGATGCCAATTTTTTTGTGGAGATTGTTGAGATTAATGTAATTATGTGGGCTTTGATGTAACATGCCACGGAATTGATGGTTTGTGAAATGTTTAAAAAAATAAGTGCTAAGCTAAACTATGCTTATTATCCCGATGATGATGGTCATTTGGTGTGGAGGGCTTGATGATTGACTGATTAGTTGATGATGGTTATTTCTCGTAGCTAAAGATATGCTGTTGCTGCACTGAGCTACATCAGCAGCAGCAACAGTAACAACAGTGTGTTTGTAACATGCGTGCAGGTCTCTCTTCTATTTTAATCAATAGTTTATTTTATTCACTTAATTTATTTAAACAATGGTGGCCAATACCTTCTTATCTTCTACGATTTCGTTGACGTTGAATGGTAGTGATTCAACCTTTCCGTCTTGTGGTGCACGGATAGTGTGCTCCATCTTCATGGCTTCCATCAAAATGATTGGTTGACCCTTCTTGACCTTGTCACCAACGGAGACCATGATCTTGGTGATCTTACCTGGCATTGGTGATAGAAGTGATCCAGAGGCGGCATCACCACCCTTGGTTGCGACTTCAACTGGCAACTCGAGTTCGTATGACTGACTGTCGTTGAAGACAAACAAGGAGTTCTTGGCCTTGACAGCACGTACTGATGGGTAATAACGGTCACCAACGTATGCCTTGATGAGGGTTTGGTCGGCGGCATCCAAGTGGGATCCGCTGACTACAATCTTTTTCACCGGTTGGCATTGTCATTGTGTAGCTGTTATCTTTATTGTAGGTGACTGGTACCTGAATCTTTTGATCCTTTACATTGAATTTAAATACACGTTCGGCTACGTTGTTTACTCTGAATGCGTTACTTGAGCTCCATGGTGAGAGAATAGCACCACCGTTGACTCCGTTTTGGCTCTTATTGTAAGAAGACTCGTTGAGAATCATGGACAACACAGCAAGGCAGAGTGTATCATTTGACATTGCCTTTTGTGGTGCCATCAATGACTCACGATGGATTGGGATGAATCCAGTTTCGACTTGTCCATCTTGGAATGCTGGATGTGAAGATAAACGCTTCAAAAATGAGATATTTGTATTCAATCCAACAATCTATAGTTAGATATCATATTATTATGATGATGATGATGACGACGACGATGATGATCTAGTTAGTTAGGTAATTTAGATAGATGGTTTGATGGTTGATATTTACATGATATTCATCAAGGGCATTTTCTCAAATATCTAAGTGCTTTCTCTCTGTTTGTGTCCAAACAACAAGTTTGGCAATCATTGGATCGTAGTAAACACTGACTTCATCTCCTTGACGTACACCAGTTTCGACACGGAGTGTTGATGATGGCTCTGGGGTTGAGAGATGTAAGAGTTTACCTGTACCTGGCATGAAATCGCTGTCTGGGTTCTCAGCGTAGATACGAGCTTCGAAAGCGTGACCGTGGATGGCGAGTTGGTTTTGTCCAAGTGGGAGTGGTTGTGACTCAGCAACCTTCAATTGCCATTCGACTAAATCTTGTTTTGGTGATCATTTCAGTGATTGGATGTTCGACTTGGAGACGGGTGTTCATCTCCATGAAGTAGAAGCTTCCGTCTTGTGAAAGAATGAACTCAACAGTACCGGCACCGACGTAACCGACTGCCTTGGCAGCAGCAACGGGGCATCACCCATCTTCTTACGCAACTCCTCGGAGAGATGGGGGGCTGGTGCCTCTTCAATGATCTTTTGGTGACGACGTTGAACGGAGCAATCACGCTCAAACAAATGTACACAGTTACCGTGACGATCGGCAAATACTTGGATTTCGACGTGACGTGGGTGGACGAGGTACTTCTCTACAAGTACACGATCGTCACCGAACGAAGCCTTAGACTCACGCTTCGATGAGTTGATTCCATCTTCCAAATCTTCGGGACGCTCGACAATACGCATACCCTTTCCACCACCACCCATGACAGCCTTGATCAAGACTGGGTATCCAATCTTGTCGGCCTCAGCCTTGAGTGTTTCGAATGATTGATCCTCACCATGGTAACCTGGGATGGTTGGGACATTGGCACGAATCATAATATCCTTGGAAGCCGACTTGGATCCCATTGCCAAGATGGCAGAGGATGGTGGTCCAATGAAAATGATTCCTTCTTTTTCACAGAGATCGGCGAATCCGGCATTCTCAGAGAGGAAACCATATCCAGGATGGATGGCCTGTGCACCAGTTTTCTTGGCGACCTCAAGGATCTTGTCGGAACGCAAGTAAGAGTCTTTGGCTGGTGCTGGACCAATGAGGTAGGCTTCATCGGCCATTGCGACGTGCATAGAGTTACGATCGGCCTCTGAATAGACAGCGACAGTCTTGACACCACGCTTCTTTGCAGTACGCATAACACGACAAGCAAATCTCACCACGATTGGCAATCAACACCTTATTGATGGGTGTGACGACCTTAGTGGCGTCGACGACGACCGACATGAATCTAACACCGAATCCATTGTTGCTCAACAACGATTGTCTGAACATGAATTTATTGACCTGACAACATTTCTATATCTTTTTCTCTTTGCTTATTACTGATTGATTTGGATTTGATCGATCGATCGATTTGATTGGAATGTACTACACTGCACTACTGCTGCTGATACCAAGAGATAAACAAACTGTCTGTCTAAAAACTAATTTTCAAGGTAGAAGAAAGAGATATATATTAAGACCTGACGTCAAATATTAATTTGATTGAATGATCACACACCTCAGCTGATACTAAGTGTTTTTGAATATTAGTGTGTTTGTTGATCAAAAATCACTTCAGTGTGTAAAAAATGAAAAAAATCAAAAAAAAAAATCATTCAAAAAAAGTGTGAATGAAAATTTCATAGTGTCGGGATGTTTGGGAGAACCATGCATATTCGATTCGAAAAAATACAATGTCCGTTTCTGATGTCAAAACATCTCATTGTGATAGGAGGTGGAATTGCTGGTGTAACCTGTGCACAGTCATACAACTACCTGAGGCCAAACGACAAGATCACCATCGTATCACAATCACCACTTTTAAAAAGTAATGTAGCAATGACTCAAATGTATATACAAATATATTTATATGTTGTGTCCTTTCTTTACTAGTCGGTATTCAATGTAAATAAGATATCGAAAACATTGGAGGAATTCCAAGTGAAAAGAATCAACTGCCAATGATATATTTAGCAATGGAAACATCAACATTGTGATTGCATCGGTTCGGAGCATAGACAGCACCGAACGTGTTGTGTACCTTGAATCATTCAGCCCCATCAGTGGGCACCCATTCCGATAGCAGTGGTATCAACAAGCTAGACTATGATTACATCTGCATATGTAGTGGCGCGAGACCAAATGTATGTCAATGGAATCCAATCAATCAATCAACGGAGCCGGTTTCCTTCAATGTTATTCTAATCGCATTCATAATTGGTGATGATCATAATAGGTTATAAAAGTTGATAATGTTTGATTTACAAAAGTATATCATTGGAATTAGAGATACTGAAACAGTTAAAGATTTAAAGGAGCGATTGGTTGGAGCGAGAAGAGTAGTCATTGTTGGAAATGGTGGAATTGCAATGGAGCTTGTACATGAGATCGCAATGTGTGAAGTTGTATGGTCTATTAAAGACAATCATATTGGCAACGCATTCTTTGACATCGACGCAGCGTCTTTCCTCTATGACTCAAGAAGCAACAGTACAAACAAACCATCCAAAGAAGAGGATGAATCTTTGAATTTGATGATTGTTGACAGATCTTTGAACGGCGAGGATCTTCCAATGTCAAATAGATCTTCGATTGGTCCGCAATGGTATTGTAAATATAAATTTATAGGAGGTGTAGATGCATCGAAAATCAAGACTCATGGAGGTGATAATGTAACTGTTGAGTACGGCACAACCGTTGTTAATTTGCTGGCAGGTGACGACTATCCAGTCACTGTTTTGCTGTCGAATGGTAAGAAGTATGGATGCGATTTTGTTGTATCGGCGACTGGTGTTTTGACCAACCACGACTCCATTGAGGTGCTACCAAGAGGATCTATAAAGTGCTCCCAGAATGGCTACTTGGTCGATGAAAACATGATGACAAGCGTTCCTGATGTCTTTGCGGCCGGTGATGTGGCCGACCTTTCCCAGTGGCCCAACCCATCTCCACTTTGGTTCCAAATGAAGCTGTGGAGTCAAGCTCGAACCATGGGTCGCTATGCCGCGCAATCCATTGCCAAGCACACCAATCTACCCTACACTGATGAAATAGCTACACGATTTGAATTTGAGATATTTGCACATGTAACAAGATTCTTTAACTTTAAAGTGGTCATGCTCGGTCTGTACAACCTCGACAAGAACGACTCCAGCCCCAGCAGCAATGATACAACACAAACAACTGTGTATCATAAAGTAAAGCCTGGAAAAATCATATATTAAAATCATTTTAAATCAAGATGGCAGACTGATAGGAGCACTCCTCATTGGCGAAACCGATCTAGAAGAGACATTTGAGAATTTGATGTTGAATCAAATTGATCTTTCAAGATTTGGACCAGATATACTAAACTCAGATGTAGATATTGAGGATTATTTCGACTAATCCCACCAACTTGTAGATAATAAATCGGATTTTACAGATATAACATAGTATAGAACTTGAAGTACAGATTAAGAAGTAGTTGTTGATTGCCACCTTTCATCTTGGCATTTTAGATCGGGGTGTATGCACCACACTTTAAAGTTTAAAATACAATTTTTGCCTTTTTTTGTGTAAGCACTTCACTCCACTCAAAATGAGCTAGTGACTGATTGATCATCATCAATCACTGTTTAATTTCATCTTATATATATATTCTTTCCAAATCAAAACTAACAATGAATAACAATTTAAAGAAATATAGTTCCTATATTAAACTATCTATATTTTGTTTGATTATATTCATTGTTACACTTGCGATACACTCGAATACACTTATCAATGAATTCTCTGAAATTGACGTCAAGCTAATCAAGGAGAATCGTGATGTATATAGGCTGCCAACTGATAATAGATCTACGGTCGATGTCATCGTCGAGCTTTTCTCTGGAAAAACGAATCCCGATGACATGACCATGGAGGAAATCATTGCAAGCAGCACACAAGACAATAGCAATGCCAAGTATAAATCGCCGATGACCACACTCTCGTGGATGTTTGACAGAATGTTTAGTCAAATGACTGGTGCTCCCAATGAAGATGCCGAGCTGTACCACCTTAGCAACGTCATCCTCCATGCTTGCATCGGAGTCGAAGTATTCCTGCTTGCTATGAATCTGACCACTGGCCTGAGAAAGAGCGGCTCTGATGATAATAGCCACAGTTCATTTGGAAATGATCTAGCTTGCTTTGTTGGAAGTCTGCTATTTGTACTCCATCCCATTAACAGCGAGGTGGTCGCCAATATTGGCACTGGACGATCGATTCTGCTATCTGGAAACTTTGTTCTCCTGTCCCTTCTATCATACCGACACAGCATGATTGCATCGATGGTTTTCTTCCTCCTCGGAAGCACATCAGGTGGCATTGCTTTTTCACTGATGCTGCTGATTCCACTCTATCACTATACGCTCCATGGCAACGTCCGCTCGTTTATCGTGGGAGCAATGCTCTTGATTACTTTTATTCAATACGGATTCGTCGCGATCTACTTTAGTCCACTAGCTTACTTTGTTGACAGCAACTCAATTGACAGAGATGACAATGTTTACCGCGAATTCAAGTATGTCGAGAATCCAATGGTATTCGAACCAAGCAGACTAACACGTTTGCTAACAATCGGTCACTCACACGCACACTATCTGTGGTTGCTCCTCGTGCCAAAGTCGCTGTCTGTCGATTGGAGCTACAACTGCCTACCCATTATCCATTCGCTAGCTGACACGCTGAATCTCCAGACATTGCTGACCTACTGCATCATCCTGCTTCCACTTCTATTCACAAACAACAAGAAGCAATCGATTGTTATTTTCTTCTTTATACTCTTTGGCATTGCGACTATCTTGCCAAAGGCAAACATCTCATTCTACACAGACACACTGGTCACCGAAAACTAACCTCTATCTACCATCGATAGCATTCTGCGTACTCCTCGGAAGACTCATTTCATCGCCATTCCTTATCATTGAACATAAACAACAGCAACAACATCAGAGACAAATACAACAGGAATTAAAAGACAAACAAGATGATCTAAAGGACAAGGACAAGAACAAGGATAGTCAGCAAGATGACAATGAAAATGAAGCAATTGTCAGAAGAAGAAAGAAGCTACAAAAAGAATTGGACGATGCTAAATCGACACCAAAGATACAGAAGACAAAGAAGAAGAGTGGTTCATCATCAGCATCAGCACCAAAATATAAGTTGCCATTGCACTACAAGTTATTTATTGCACTTGGTTTGCTTGCAATCATTTCAATTACTATTCTCTACTCAATGTCCACCTATCAAAGAAATATGATTTGGGCAGACAAAGTCCAACGTTCTCTATGACTCGCTAAGTGTAATGTATAGGACCTATTGTTGTTTAAACTAAACATCACAATTTCAACTAACTAACCTCTAAACAGTCCTGCTCAAGTGTCAAACTTAACGACGAACTGACGGGTCTATTTATAAGATCAGATGAATGGGAAAAAGCTAAGGAAACTTGTGAAGTTGCACTCGGAATACTACCCTCCTATTGTTGTATGTATCAAATACACTCGCCACTGCTGTGACAATCGAATCATTAGTAAGCATACTAATTCACCTACTCCTATTCTCTATTCTACATGCAGTGTCAAATTATAAGTATGGTTTGATTCTGTTGCACATCGATGGCAACTATATTGAAGCGAGCAAATACTTTGCCAAGAGTCTCAGTCCTGAGTGTCGTGCGAGTCAGCACATGACTTGGATGACTGTTGATGAGCTCTATACCAACTTGATTTCGAAAGCGCCAGAGAGCTTCACCGATCTTCGTATCCAGTTTGCAGAGCTTGCAATGAACATTGACCCCGAACTCTCCGCCAAGCACTACTACGACGCGGCAATGATTGAAGCAGAAACCAACAAGGACCTCGAAAAAGCACAAGACTACATCGAACATTCATTGGAGCTCGTTCTTGACAACCACAAGCAAATCGCATTGAAGCAATGGTGCCAAGCATTCGAATACATTGGAACCACATTTGAACCTGCCAAACAATCCAAACTCGAGAAACAGCTCAACAAAGCATTTTCACTCTGTTCCAAACTGCAACAAAAAGCATCATCAAAGAATAAATAACAATAAGATTGAATTGTAGTTGAATTATAGTTGAAGCATCAACAACATATCATTCATTCATTTTCAAAGTAATTAAATTCTTAAACAAAATATTATATTATATTATAAACTAACGAATAATCAATTAGATAAATCGGGTCGGTACTGGGGCTTTTTTAAAATGGGTTATTGGGGATTTGAGAGAACAACATCACCCAAATCAAATTCAATCAAACATCATGATGGATAAATATTATTCGATAGTTAGTTAATTTAAGATTGTATCGTACTTATTTTTAGATTGAACAGAGCAAATCTAGATTAGATATAACAATATGGGTGGATATTACATAATTATAGGACAACAAACATCAACAACACCCACCATCAATCTCACACAGATTGAACCAATGTTATAAATATTACTGTTTTTTAATTTGGGTTTGAAGCTTATTTATTTTTGGTATTAAAGTTTGATTCAAGATGTAAAGGATTGAGAGGTTTGCTCACCACCATCACCATATTTTATATTCATAGATCCATCCATCCAATACTGCTGCTGCTTTCATATGGATCCAAAAAAGAATTTATGAAAATTAATTCCTGGCAAACAACACAGTCTATAACTTGCTTAACACAGAAGACTGTGGTAACTTGGTAGTTGTCTTTTGGTGCTTATTGGGTGGATGGATCACACCAAAACAGACAAATCGATTTGATTTTCATAATCTCACAAAACAGTCATATATAAGAATTGAATCTAACCCAAAAAGAAAAAAATAATTTCACAAACAAATCTCACAATCACAGCCATGAAAAAAATGGTGGATATTTTCTTTAAAAAATGGCTTTTATTGGGTTTTCTCCAAAGAAATTACTAAATGATAATGT
Organism: Heterostelium multicystogenum; assembly: GCA_003667245.1. Classification (NCBI taxonomy): domain Eukaryota; phylum Evosea; class Eumycetozoa; order Acytosteliales; family Acytosteliaceae; genus Heterostelium; species Heterostelium multicystogenum. The sequence continues at coordinate 71,499 of RCNN01000010.1, read as the reverse complement.
CGTTTTTTCTTTTTTTAAAACATTAATTTTTATTTAAATTTTCTTGTTCAAGCTCATTTCCTGCCATCACAGTATACAAAAGCAAGCCAACTTGAACACCATTCATTCAATTCAGTTGTACACTTAAATAAAACTAATATGTAAGATTTATTTATAATTATTATCCATTCCACATCTCCCCAAACTTAAATATAACAATCATTTTCATTCGGTCGACCGACTATCTGAAACAATTGGAATTTTTTCAATAAGATCGATCTTACGATAGTTGGATGGGTGTGGATAGTCGATGGCATAGACGAATTGGTTGATTTCCAAATTCAAATGGATCAATGAATATGATGATTATGTTATATGAAAGCTAGTTTGGATTTAGATGTTGGTTTAAATTGATGCAAATTCAAGTACATTATCCTAACTTTGACTCCTGTTGCTTTTTTCCAAATACTTTAGAAATCCCAAAAACCCCTTTGTTGTAATCTATTTTTTTTTTAAAAAAACCCTAAAACAAATTATATAATGTCTGCCTGGCAACCATACATCGACGGAAACCTCATCGGAGCTGGTTTGATCAACGCCCAAATCATCGGTTTGGACGGTAGCAACTGGGCTACCTCAAAGGGTTTCTCCTTGAAGAACGGTGAAGAAAAGACTTTGATCGGTGGTTTCACCAACTCTGCCGCCGTCGTCCAATCCGGTGTCATCCTCAACGGTACCAAATACTTTGTCATCAAGGCTGACGGACGTTCAATCTACGGTAAGCAAGGTGCTGGTGGTTGTGTCTGTGTCAAGACCGGTAAGACCGTCATCATTGGTGTCTACAACGAGAAGTTGCAACCAGGTGCTGCTGCCCAAATTGTCGAGAAGCTCGCTGACTACTTGATCGACCAATCATATTAAATATAATAATAGTTTCCCCTAATAAAAATATAAATATATCCATTAAATATATATAGCCAAAAAAAAAAAAAACTCTGGATTCTACTTCAAATTGTTTACTTTTTAATTGATCGATCGATTGATGTGTGGTGGTGGGGATTATTTATATTTGCAACTACTACAACTTTCACAAATTAAGAATTGAGAATTTCTCAGTAATCTTAATTAGACAACAACCATAATTTAATTGTTTTCTTCAGATTTGGATTATCCTCTTAAATTCATATTTGGGTGTACAAGAACAAGGTCTCTTACAGCAATGATTTAGTATACATTTGAATTACATATTTTGAAAGTTAACCCCCTGAGATCTGTCCTATCTCTTTTTTGAGCATTCAATCACCAGAAATGTTTTGATTATCAATTCATTCAAATATGGATATTCAATTATATTTGCTTGACAACAAACACTATTTTAGAACCTAATTTATTCTAAACAATTATCGCTTTTTATAACAATTGTTGATGTTGATTGTATTGAAAATACTTATAAAGAGCAAGTCGACAGTATCAAAAGTAAGCTCAGTCATACGAAATGATCATTAATAGTAATCATTTCAATTGGTATTCAAGCATTACAATCTCTAGTTGACCTGTAAAATCTCTTTACTCTACTCTTATGTTATTATATAATTTAAACAATGCATCATGTCTTGGTGTACCTCGTGTCATCAGTTGAAAGAGAGTAAAGCGATTTTTAAAAGTCATACCATAGGGGGAAGTTGTTTTGAATTCGTAGTGGAAAAAGTTGTTTTTTATCCACTCAAAAATAAAAGTTTGAGATTTTTTCAATTTATTTAATATTAGTTGTCATAGGTTGTTTGTCTGTTTGTTTAGTAGATTCTACTTTTGTTGCTTGCTGATTTACCAAGTGATTGATATTGAAAGTCAGCTTGCTTGCTTACTGTACTTAACTTACTACGTTCTAGATCATGTTCAAGTTTACTAAGCTATTCAGCTTGGAGCATGATGTCGTACCTTGAATTTGCGAATGATCAACTACCGCCTGCTGCAAAAGATGTCACCAATCACATTGCTTCAAGCTTTATTGTAAAACCATAAACAATACCGCTACAACTAATAGCAATAACAGTAACAATAAACAATAAGCAATAGCAATATTAATAATAGTGGTGGCATTGGAATAGGTAATGCAAACAGTCAGTTATACAATCAATCCAATAACAACCCTAATAATATACCTACATACTATGGATCGCAAAACTCGTAATCCGCCTGCTATATTTCGTGATAAGCTCGATCACTTCAAGCTGGGCAGTTCATTCAATGGTCTATTATAGTGCTGCTTCGAATAACAGTGGCGGTAACAACAGTGGAAACAGCAGTAGATACAACACACCGCCACCCCACTTCATTGCAAAACCACTTGCACCAGTCGCAGTCGGGCTTACGTATGAGTAGCAACAATAGCTCGCCTCTGAATAGCTCGATCAATGGCGATGAATGAATATGATGAAGACGGCGAAATTCATTCCGGTTGACTCTGACAGCGATGCGATGCGATCGGCAGCATCTTTCGTTCGATCCCAGCGCTATGTTCTCTGGATACACGGCATCGACTTCGCTTGATTCATCGAACCTCTTCCATTACTACTCGCAGCACAAGTGCATTGCACAAAATCATAGATTTTAAGAATCATCGGAAAAGACAATACTGGAACTTTCCTCATTGCAAGAGAAGCCATCGCTGAATGTATGTCAACTCTGTTACTCCAATGACACACCAATCACTAACACACTCTATCTATCTATCTTCTAGGGTATGCAAAAGACATTTGTAGATAAAATCGATATAATATTCAACTGATAAAAGACCTGAAACACTGCTTAAATTCGTGGAACCATCATCAGTGCATGCCTGAGTAATGAGCCGAGTAAATCATTGCTTATCTTTACGGTTAAACAACCCGATAAAGTTGTAGATATAAATACTAAAAATGAAGGTATGTAGTGCAGTCGTTCATCAAAAGTGATGTTGCTAACCAAGAGGTATGATCAATTACCAGTTTATTCGTCATTTATTCATGAGATCAATAGAAAAGTTCAGATTTCCATGCATTGGAAATGATGTCGCCATACCCTTTAACCTATCATTGCTTACAATGTTGATATGAATAAGAACTTTTTTTATACTTGCTGCTGGTGCAGAATACAGAGTGCTTTACAGTGAAGGTGCCTATTCATCGTGACAATAGTGGTATCTACTTGACCGCCAATAAAAAGGACAATTGGCAAAAAAAGATAAAATTTTTAGTCAGTTCTACTGGTAATCAATTCGACGATATTACAAAATACATTCTATAGTTTACACTACAAGAATCGTACTGGATTCAATGGACCATCAGATAATATTTTCAGAACATGCACTTTCCAGGCTTGGAAAACCAACCGTCCAGCCTGAATTCCTCATCCAACTCAATCTGTCAACTGATAAAGATGTCTCCAAATCAACCATTTCCCAATGTCTCTTTCCAACAAAACTGAAACAAGTCTACCAAAATATTCATGTGGTCAATTTCAATGGTGTAAGTAGTTGGTTGTTGAACTTAATTAGTTGACGATAGAGCTAACCACGTTGCTTTTACAAATTAGAATGGATTATGTCTGCTGCCATCAAAGAAGAGTCAAATAATACTTCAATTAGAATTAGTATTTATTTGTTGCATCTAAAACAAAGAATTAGATATTCTATTCCATTGCACAGTATTAATGGTGGATTTCTTTCGATTCAGGTGACGAGAGTATTGTTTGATTGTATTGGTAATCTTTTGATGATCTATATTCCAGGAAACTTTTTTACAATTCATCGATTGTGCTTCAGACCATGATCCATGCTTTGGACTTACACTTCACCATGATCTATCATCACCCATCAGGGAGAGATCTTCACATGATTCCTCTGACATTCTTTCTACAAGAACTAGACCACTTCCCAGCGAAATTTCAACAATCAATCATTCCCTACTATATGACAAATCATAAAGACAAAAACAAAACCAGGGTACATAGAGAATGCATATATTAAGCATCGGAAAATAAGGAACTAATTAGTATTTATCAATTTTTAGATCAATATCTATTCGATTATCAAAAATGGTATTCTATATAGATTCCAATTTGAACGTGAATCCATCTTAAATCTATTCAATAGAGAGACAATTAGCAAACACTCACTTGAGCCTGGAACCGAAATTAGAGCATTGCATCTCACAAATATACATGTCCAATGACAGTGAGATCATGGTTTAGAATTCTTGCAAGTGTTTGCAATGAAACTAGTCTCATATCATCAGATCTGCTTAAAGAGTACCTCTTGGGATCGACCTACAAGATCCTTCGTGATAACAAGCTTGATAATCAGTATCTACAGATACTACCTGTCACCTCTATTGAGGGATTGGACTCCAGCAAGCCCAAACTTAAGGATCTTGAATTGGCACCAATAACCACCCAGATTCCAGCATCCATTTGCATCGACTAAAAAAGAAGATCCCAATAAGAAACGCTTAAAGTCATTCCAAGTGACAAAGCCAGATATTCTACAAAGAGAAAACTACACTTGCAACCTTCCCCCGGTTTTTCTTAAAAAACTTTTTCAGTGATTGTATAAGTTGCATCCAGCTATTAAGCAATAGTATTTTCCTCAACACTAACATGTTTAACATCTATTAGTTAAGTCAGATGATACCTCTATTAGAAAATCATCTGGATCAGAGTCAACTCTTAGTCCACAAAAACAAATTGCCCCAACTTCGAAAATCCCATTGGCCAGTAATATATCATTGCGACGGATACGAAGAGAATCCACTTGGCGATATTCAAAGCTTACTCTTCTAATCTCTTCAGACTACTTCCTTCAGATTTCACAAAAAGAGACCAAAGAAAAAGCTTACAGAGTGGGCCAACAGCTACAAGAATGTACAGATCAACGTGTGTAAAATACACTTTATGCTCATCTAAGAAAGAACATCATCAAATAACGATAGTCACGAAACCGTTTCTATTCGCTCGCATCCAAAACGATCACAACTCTTCCGTGTAATGGAGAAGTTGTACACTGCCATTGAGGAGTTGAGCTGTCCATTCCCAAAGGACTTCTTTTCTCACTTTACCATCCTCGGATTCTATTGCTTGACAAGAACAGTTTTCCTTCAGTATTTGCATCGTGGATTGTTTGTCGTAACTACTTCATTTCATTGCTGAGCTCCAAGACTACTATCGCAATCAGGAGTCTATCAAGATGGAGGACCGTCATTTCATCAATCAAATCATCCTTAACCTCAAGGATAGCGATCGTATGATGGAGTTACTACAGGATTGGATCGATCCCAAAGGAAACAACTGTATTCTCGATTCAGCTCATTCTCAAAGTGGTCTCTCAGATTGACGAGCCAAAGAGTGAAGCAGATGTTATGGGACCTGAGTTTGAGACATCAATTTTCATGCCTCTATCCTCGCTCCTCAGCTTCCTCGAGAAAGGTACATCAATGGCTACTGCATCTGGTCGCATGCAATTCTCTCCTTCTTCACTGCCATCATCACCAACACGTCCATCATTCATGTCCACAAACACCAACTCCAACCCAAACCCCTCCCCAAGTATGGATAATGCCATTCACTACATCAGAAAGCATGCACACAGTGCAATAGAAAGAATGTTGGACGAAGAAAAACAACTAATGCAATCAACAATCATCAAATAAATTATATTCAATTTTGTATTATTCATACCTTCACAGTCCTGATCACCCTATTGTTATTGTATCTTTACACCGACTATAATATTCTTAAGTCCACTGATAATATTCTTTTAATTATATTCTATTCAGTATCATTTATGAAAGCTTTGATTGTATCTTTATATCGTCTGCAATCGATTCGAAATCTTTAAATCTAATCATAATTTCCTCTGGTTTTGTCTGTAGTTGAATCATATGATTGGTTAGTTTGGAGTCGGCTGTGACCTCGATGGGTTGGTTGGTTGATATTGGGATTGATACTTACTTTACATTTTTCTGGAAATTCACTCATTTCGTGAAGAATGGGACGTAGCTCTGGCAGCTGTGCAGCATATTTGTTGTTAAATTCATTCAATATATTCAAGATAAACTTTTTGATTTCATCTTCAAAGCCGGCCAATTCATAAAATACCGACACAGTGATCTTCTCTTCCTTCTCGCACGCCAATCTGATGGGTGGAGGTGCGTTGACAACCTTGACTCTCTTTGCGGTTGATGATGATCCTGTTGTTGATGGTGTGCGATGATGCAACGAGTGTCTGACATTTGTAGTAGTTGTTGATGTGGTACTGCTGCTTCCGCTACCACTCGACTGTGTGCTGCTGGACGAAGATCCACCAGGCGTGCTGATTCCATGGCCTGACAGGCTCAATGGATTCGGCTGTGTGGTTGGCTGTTCAAATAATACACTTTTCACCTCTAGAATCCAAACATGTCAATTGATGGTCATCAAAAACAATCAGTAAATCTATTCATAGATGATGATGATCATCATCATCGCCCATCACTTAAGTTCAACATACCACCAGTATCACCGATTTCATTCGATAACTTATGAAATGTAAGTACTAATTTACAAATACCTTCGGCAACCGAGGTTCCACTCCATTTCCAAATCTTCTCAAAGAAGCATATACCTGTTGATACTGTCACATACATTTAATCTCATCAAAGACTATACCATGATATAGGTTAATAAATCAACACATTTGATCACTCTATTTTCATAATCTACCATTTTATCGTTTGTTGCTGTATATTTTAACTATATCCTAGTATGAATGTATTTTGTTTTGTTTTTATTAAATTATTATCTAGATGATTGATGATGATATGATTTGATTAAAAATACAACAACTATTCCTATATATATATATCTATATTTCTATTCTTATATATCGTTCTATCTATATACACATAATACTGATTGATTGATTGCTTGGTTGATTGATTGCTTGTTTGATTGGTTCAGCAAAGAATAATTAATATACAAATAAACAATTTGGTTCTATAAAAAAACAAACAAAATTATAGTTTATTTGATTTGGATAATTTTTTAAAAAAAGGACCACCCGTAATCAAAAGTTTTGAAAGCAAAAACTTTTGCAGTTTGAAAAAAGAGTCGAAGTTGAAGTTTTTTACAATGCTTGGTTGCATTCATGCAGTAGTAGAGTGTGAGGTTGCATTTATTGCCAAATAATTTAAATTAATTTTTAATAATATTTATAATTTTTCAACTTCCCCACTTTTTGTATCTTGATAATATTGAATCCTGCTGTCAGTCAGTTTCCTATTATTCACAGCAACAACTACAATAGTTTAGGTTTTTTAAATATCTTTTTTGTTTTGCATTTCTTTCGCTCAATATTTATTATTCTATACTATAATATATTTGCAACATTACCAATACACCACTACTACTCACTACTATATCTTATTATTATTATATCTATTCAATTTAACTAAAATAGAGAAAGTAATTAAATTATTTTAAGGTAGGTAACTATTATTACATTCTAATTTATTAGAATAAGCAACATTTCAAATGAATGAATCAATAGTTTGTTTTCAATCTCCACTATGCAAGACCTCACTCAATGACTTTAATATTATCGATCATTTTGAAATATAACTTGTATTATTATCATTCATAGCTGTTAATGTCATACTGCAGCACTGGCTTATTTATAATCTTTAGATATCTGATGCTACAGCTACTGTGTTGATAAAAATACAAAAATCAATCTCTCACCTCATTTCACACAATCAAGTCAATAAAAAATAACAACAAGCCAATCTTCACACAATCATAATAACTCATCTCTACATTCTAAACAAAAAACAAAAAAACAACAACAACACATTATATTCAATTATTATTAATTTTAATATTACACACATTTCATTTCATTATTTTTATAATCCATTCTACATCTAACCACCACGTACACAAAACAGAACAATAACAACAACACATCAACAGAATTGGAGAGTTGAGTTTGGGGTTAGTTTTTGTTAATTATTCAAGTTTTGTTTGTTTAGTTTAGTTAGTTTAGTTAGTTAGTTTAGTTTATTATTAAATAGATAGAATCAAATCAAATAGCTATAATCTTATTTTATCTATATTTTATAAATTTATAAAATATAATTTATTGCCTTTCTATTCCTCTTTTTAATTTCCAAAAATGTATCCTAATAATAATCATTACAATGATCACCATCATTCAAACTTTATAACAATAGGAGAACTAACACACAAAATAATAATAGTAGCAATATGAATTCAATTAAAGACGAAAAAAGTCAGTCAAGCATGCATTGCTGTACTTGAGGATTTATTAAAGCAGGATGAAAATAAACAATGCGCCGATTGTAACACTAAAGGTATGATTTGAACGAATATGACAATTCAATCAAGACAGTTATTAATAGTATTATTACTTGGTTGATGATTACAGCACCAAGATGGGCATCTACCAATCTTGGTATTTTTCATTTGCATGAAATGCTCTGGTATTCACAGATCACTCGGTGTTCATATCTCAAAGGTTAGATCGGTGTCACTCGATAAATGGACACCAGAGCTCTTGGAGGGAATGAAAAACATGGTAACAAAAAATCAAATCAGATCTACGAAGAGTATCTTCCAAGTGGATTCAGAAAGCCCGACTCAAATGCTGACTCCTAGTAAGTAGAGATTTGTGTTTTGATGATGTATATAGCTACTAACCACTGACGCCTCCAAAAGCTCATTGGAACAATTCATTCGTGCAAAATATGAAAGAAAAGAGTTCACAAAACCAGATGGTGCATCTTCAGGTTATCGTAGTGCATCACAAATGAGAAGAGGTGGTGGTGGATTCAATGAAACCACAAAGAGAACTACAATGAGCAATATCAGAGAAATAACTCATCCAACGAGTTCAATTCTTTCCACGACAACCGTAGAAATAACGGTTACGACAATGACAATGGTTATGACAGCCATTCCTCTGGAAGAAGCAATGGATACAACAACCATAATAACAGTGGAAGAAACAATGGATATGATAGCAATCATGGTAGAAAACAACAATGGATATGATAACAACCATGGTCGAAACAATAACCACAACAGTGGTAGAAATAATAGCAATAACCATGGTGGATTCAGAGACGATGGTTTCAGCAATAATAGAGGAGGAGATGATGGATTCTCATCTTTCCACAGTAGCAGCAGCAACAATAATCACAGAGGAGATGACGGATTCTCATCCTTCCACAGTAGCAGCAGCAACAACAGCAATAACACCATTCCAAAACAAATAATAACAATGTATCAATACCACTACCTAAACCAAAAGCTTCACTCATGGACGACCAATTTGAATGGCACTCTGCACCAAATGGTACTAGCAAGAATTTGATAGATGATGGTATGTCGATAGCATCTTTAACTTTTGAAAATCTAATAGTAATATTAATTTAATATTTTAAAAGATTTTAATCCAAATCCACCAGCACCAAAACAATCATTTAACTTTGATCCACTGGCAAGTGGAAATACATCTTCTCCAAGCAACAACAGCTTTAGTAACAATTCATTTGGTATGAATGGTGGAATGAATGGAAGAATGAATAGTGGAATGATGCCAATGAATGGTGGAATGAATGGTGGAATGAATGGAGGAATGAATGGAGGAATGATTAATGGAGGAATGAATGGTGGTATGATGCCAATGAACAATGGTATGATGCCAATGAACGGTGGTATGAACAATGGTATGAATAGAATGATGCCCAATGGAGGTATGCCAATGAATGGTGGTATGAATGGTGGAATGATGCCAATGAATGGTGGTATGCCAATGAACGGTGGTATGATGCCAATGAATGGTGGAATGATGCCAAATGGAGGTATGCCAATGAATGGCGGAATGATGCCAATGAACGGTGGAATGATGCCAATGAATGGAGGCATGAACAACAATACTTTCAATGCATTCTTGCCACCTCCAGGTGGACATCAACCCAATTTGATGGGTGGAAACACATTTGGTGGAGCTAGTGGAATCAACAATAGCACAACTACATCGAAACCACCAAGTCAATTTGCTTCATTAGACTCAAAGATGTTTGCATCACCAGCAAAGCCATCAACACCAGCAGCTTCCAATAATTCTGGATTTGCCAACAACTTTGCCAATAACAACTCACCAATTTCACCAATGAATAATACCGCCAACAATTTCAATACAAACAACACCGCCAACAACTCAAACAACTTTGATCTACTATTTTAAATGAATTCATTAAATTAAATTTATAACATTACTATAGTTACTTTACTCCACAAACAAATAAGTCGCAAAAATTTGTCTTTTATTCTTTCGTCATGTTGGTTGGTCTATTTATTAAAATCCTAGTAATGTACATCAATACTGAATTGATACCAATTTATTAAGCTTCTGTGATTTGAGAACGTTCATCTGTTTTGATTTCCTCCGATTTGAATGCTTGCTTCAATTCTTTCTTCACCTGCTTGTTCTCTCTCTTCTCTTCCTTCAAAGCCTTCTTTCTTGCTCTCTTTTCTTCCTTTGTTTCGTTCTTTCTAGATTGTCCAAGATTTACTCTGACTTCTTCCTCTTCCTCTTCAGCCTCTTGTTGCTTCTTCTTTTGGTTCAAAACACCAAGTGGCATACCAGTCTTTTTGGAAAGTTTGATTGGGGCTATCTCCTTGATAAGCTTTGGATGATTGTATATATTTGAGTAGGTAGTCAAGATGGTTTCGCAATCCCATTGCTCCTTCTCTTCCTCCTCGGATACCTCCTCTTCTTCCTCTGCATCCCAGTCTCTCTCGATGATATTTTTCTTTTCTTCCTCTGTCAGTGGAATATTCTTGTCTTTACTCTTTAAAATCTCGATTTGTTCGTGTAGTGGTTTGTGATTGGCTTCGTAGTCGGCAATAAATTCGTCAAAAACATCTTTGTAGGCGTCTGTACTCAATGTACCTTGAGCACGCTCTTTGTCAAGCTCTCCAATGTCATCGTCGTCATACTCTTCTAGTGCAAGATTAAGCTGCTCGTCAAAGTGATTATCTGCTGGTCGTCTTGCTCTCTTTCCATCTACATTATCCTCGTCCTCGTCATAGTATAATTCATCGTCCTCATCGAGCAACTCCATCTGCTTCAAACGTCTCTGAGTCTCTCTAACCTCTTTTTCAAGACCATCCAAAGTACCTCCATTAGCCTGTAGAATGAAATCATCGTCCAGCTCTTCGAATTCACCGCCATCCTCTGCCAAAGCCTCAATAATATCATCATCGACTTTACCCTTGAGTTCCTTCTCTATATATCACCATGATCATCAGAGTTATCAATTGGTTAGTCACTTATAACAAATTCACAATCTATAGTCGGAGGTACTCACCATCTTTTTACATAGTTTTTACTGATCTCTTCAAGACCATACATATATGGGGTGGGTTGACTTGGCTGTACCAGCTCCAAAATACCACCCTTATGTTTCTTCAACTCGTTCATGTCATATATAGCAGGAATGAAAATACCACCACCAATTGGCTTCATATGTTGGCTGTAATCGTAACCATCATTCTTGAACCAAGCAAATGCAAATCGTCCTTTTCTAAATCTCTTGTAACTTTATCTTTACCAGATCCAGACTGTTCATAGTCATCATCATCATCATCATAATACTCTTCATCGTCATAATACTCATCATCATCGTAGTATTCATCATCATAATAGTCTTCAGCATCACTTCCTTCATATTGTTCTTCTTTTACAGTACTATTTTTGCTCTATTCGATTCAAACGGGATGAAATGTCTCATATTAGTATAGATTCAACTAATCATCTATGCACCTATCTATCTATCCATCCAAACACACTAGTTTTTATCTATCTAGTATAGTCTAGATTCCTCTCGTCAGCTGTTGAGTCCAAGTAAAGTAATAGTACCCACCTTTTGTTCAACCAAATCGACCTGCGATACTTCACGACCGTATCTATCTCTCGAAGATGATTGTACCAAACTATATACTTGAGCATTTTTCTTATTAATAAAAGGTTTTGGTGGCATTGTATTATTATTATCTTCTTTATATAAATATTACTAGTCACGACTACTACTTCTACTACTATTAATTTGAAACACAAACAAATTGAGAATATTTTATTAATTATTTTTATTTTTAAAAAACGAAAAACGAAGGAGTAACACTGTATACTATGGCAATAAGATTAAAATTATTAATTTTAATTGGATTTTTCATTTTACTTGATAACAATAAAGAGAATACTCTCAAAGTTAAAACTTGTAGAGACAAATCACCTTTGTGTCTGGAAATATATATATATATATATATAAGTATAGATGATAGGACCATACCTCTTTGGTTGTTCTAATAGAAACAACAATCATAGAATTCCAAGAAGCTAAAAACTCCAAAGTGAAATAAATGAACTATCAATCCCAAAGAGAACTTACAATAGACTGTAATTTAAATGTAAACATCTTAGATGACTTTGATGATTTTTATGACTTATTATTTCCAAGAAGAAGTCATCAAAATAATCAAAGTATTAATTATACTCAATTTACTGTGGCTTAGATGATAGAAAATAAAAGATCTGAACAATTCAATCTTAAACATATTAGATTAAACTCAAATCTTGTGCCAGCCATCAGACACGAAGATAGATGTAGTCTTTTAACATCTTTGGCAACTATAGGAGTGTGGATTGCAAGAATCCACTTCTATCATTGAGACAAGTATGCTGACACCTACATTCTTCCTTTTATAAAGGAGTTGATTTGCCCAATCCAAAATAAGTTTACTACTAATTAGTCGTTTCATTCACTTTGGATATTTGAAAATTTTTTGAAAGTAAACCCACTTCAAAACAACTATGACAGTTGATTGATCCACCCACAACAACAAAAAAATCAATTTTTATTTTTCAAATATTAATACATTGTGATCACCATTTTTGCATTTGATATTAGTATCACTACATTACATTCATATATTTAGGTATAGTCATTGAGATAACTTTTAAATAGAATGGGTGCTAAACTTTCAAAGGCCTTCGATAAGGCAAGAGAGAACAAGGAGACAAAGATCGATCTTACTGGAAAAGGACTGGAAGATCTTCCACCAAACATCGGGACCGTCGAGACTTTGACTCACTTGAATTTGAGCAGAAATGAACTTAGAAAATTACCATCAACCATTGGTATGTTGTTGTTAGTGTTCCATTGTGGAGCATAGGCATCTTGCAAGACTGCAGAATGATGTTGTTGTTAACAATCAATCAATGAATTCATTTAGGTAACTTGAGAAACTTGACATTCTTGAGTTTGTTCCAAAACGAATTGAAGGAATTGCCACATGAGATTACACAGCTAACCAATCTAGAAACATTGAACCTCTCAATCAATAAACTGCCAGCACTGCCACGTGGTTTTCGGTTCGTTCAACCATCTCTTCTTTTTGGATCTCTCATACAACAAGTTGACTGAAGTAACTAGCCAGATCGGTTTGATTACCACCCTCAAGGAGTTGCACATTGCGTTCAACAAGATCACAGAGTTGCCTGTCGAACTCTCTAGATGCTCCGAACTCGAGTTCCTCAACGCATCAAACAACGCCATCACCTCAATCCCACAGGAATTTGGACAACTCCAAAAACTCAGAAATCTCAACGTCGTCAACAACAAGATCAAATGGATCCCACCAACTCTTGGACGTATTGACAGATTGGAAAAGATCGATATTTCTCTCAACCCAATCAACAAGGTACTCGAAGAAGAAGCCAAGAGAGGACCAGACGTATTGATCAAGTACCTGAAATCAGATGCATACGACACTATTTATTATAGAGTAAGTTATTTCCAAATGGACTCCAGCTCATATTCAATAATAATAATCACACTGTTGGCAGCACCAAAGAATTGCATACTAACGATAATTATCATAATAATAATATTATAGGAAACTGGAAAAGCAAGACCATCAGTCACTACTCTAACCAATACACCCCCATCTACCACCACTACTACATCCAGCTAATATGATAGTGAGGACAATACAGCAACAACAGCAGAAGTAGAAGCATCATCACTATCAGATCTTAAATTAGACAGCAGCAGCAACAGCAGCAACAGTAGTATTAGAATGTAAATTATAATTTAAATTAAAATAAACAGCTAGAATCAAATCAAATCAAATCTAAAAGAGTAATTAGCATGCTAGTGATATGATTGGCGACTGGATGAAGAGATGGATTTGATGAGTTGAGTTTTTGATGGTTTTGGTTGGATTGATGGACTGACTTGATATGTCTTTCAAGCAGATTATATTCTACATTTTTTCTTAAAGATTGGATTGCTTGCTCTCTTGAATGGTTGATTGATTGATTGATTGATTGATCAGCTGATTAAGATGATGCATCATTTTCAACAGATCAATTCTTAGAGTCAACAATTTAATTTTGTTGATGATATTGTACTGATTTCGTGAGTTTATCGTGTTTTACAAGATAGTTGGTAATGATTGTTTTACTCTGGAGTATGTTGGCATCATATCAATACTAGAAAATGGGTGATGATGGAATATAATTTATTCAGAATTAGAGGTAGTTGTTGGTTGAATCATTTGTAAACACTGATATGATGTGAACACTTTAAATCAATCAAACAAACAAACCACTCTCCAATCACATGTTTTATCCATTCCAATCTTTACCCCACACCTTTTATATATCTGATTTCAACAAACCAAAAGTTAAACAAGAGAACCACAACACACTCTTGGTACCACCCCACAAATCTTCTTTAAATCCTCCAGTTGAAATTTGAATTTAAAAATTATAATCATCTTTATTATTACTACTATTAGTATTATAATTATTATTGCTTTCTTTTCTAGTAAAACTAAGTTTTTTTTTTAGTTAACTTTACTATAGGCTTTGAAACTAGTTATTTTGGTCAGACCAATAGTAGTTGAATTTCATTAATTATATTTTATTGCAATGCAAAGAAGCTAGCATCATGCAAAGCAATTTAGAGTATCCAAAAAACAAAAAAATATCTCTGGTTTTAATGACAAACTAAGCTTATTAAAAAATTACATCACAGAAACTTAATTTCGAAAAAACAATAGATAACATAATAGTTATTATTATTAATATCATTATTATTACTATTACTATTAATATTATATAATAAATAAGAAATTTATACTTTTTTATTAAATATTGTTTAGTAGCACATTTAGTTACTTAAACATTACCACATCTCTCAACTCCCCAACCCCACTCACTATTCCTCAATACCCATTTTTCATAACAAATAATAAATAACAACCATAATAATATTACTATTATTAGTGAGTTGACAACAACAACAACAACAACTAGCATTTGAATAAAAATAAACATTGGTTTGGTCGGTTGGTTTGGTTAAAATAAACAAACATTATAAATAAAGCAAAGTTTACCTAAGCATTCATATCATTGATTCGTAATTCATTAGCTTTAACCCTCCGAAATACTACTACTGTAAATCAATAGAATTATAGCAACACGTACATCCCTTCTATAATTCTACACGAACCTTGAAAGTAAGTGTGACACAAACACATACAACAAATTATCATTATAGTATATAATGTGAATATCGTTGTTGATATTACTGATATTACTCATATTACTATTACTATAATAATTAATGTTATCAGTTCAATACATTAGCAATAGTAATACTAATTTGGAAACTTTATCATAGTAATTATTGTAGTAAACAAAAAACAACAATACTTCATTTATAAAAAAGAAGAAGAAGCTTTTTGAAGACATTTGTAATACATATGTTCACCACACAACTCCACAATGGAACCAATGGAGGAACGAACCCGATGATGAACGATTTCCTCCTCCATGACGACTTCCCACCCTCGAACTCTGTACACATTGGAGGTTCTTCCATCTCCCTCTGCTTTCTCCGAGGGCTATGACTATTTTGGTATTAGTGAAGACCCACCTTTGTCAGCACCCCAACCTCAACAACAACAACAGGTCCAACCACAGCAGCAACAGCAACAGCAGGTCCAACCACAACAGCAGGTTCAACAGCAGACACAACCTCAACAGGTTGTACAGCAACAACCACAGCAGACCTCAGAGTTTTCCATGGCCGCGGCCACTTCTGCTGCACTAAATCGTATTCAACAGCAACAGCAACAACAGTTAGTCCAGCAGCAGTCAATGCTAGCTAGCTTCAATAACAATGTGCAGGCTAACCACAATCGAATGTACCTGATGCTTGGAGGCGAGAATATGGGTGTGTTGCCATTCAATGACGAAAAAAATCTTCTACTGTTATCCGCTTTGAACAATGATGGAGGTATATACAATATCCAACAACAAATCCAACAGCAACAGCAACAACAGCAGCAACAACAGCAGCTCCTAATGCAACAACAACAGCAACAACAGCAACAATTTATACCAAATCAGCAGCCACAACAACAACAGCAGCAACAGATATATCAACCTCAACAACAACAATTTATGCAAAATCAACCAATTCAACAACAAAATGGAATACAACAAACGATTCCACAACAAGTTAATAACATTTTATTACAACAACAGCAACAGCTATTATATCAACAACAACAACAGCAACAACCTATTCAACAAAATATAATCCAACAACAAACTTCACCAATTCAACAACAACCGCAACAGCAGCATATCCTACCGCAACAAATATATCAGCAACAACAGCAACAACAAACAGATTCAACAACAAAATATTAATCTATATCAACAACAGCAACCAAAAATGATATATCAACAATCACGTCCAAAGACATCACCACCAATCCAAAGTATGAATGGAAATCACAATGTAAATCAAGCACAACAAATTCTTAATCATCATACCCATATGGGTAGTTCAAACCCTCTTCACCACTTCCTGTTTCATCACCAAGTATAGACAATTCTTCTGTTCAACAGCAAATCCCGAAACAAGTTATACCAAACAAAATGGCACAATCCCCACCTCCACAGCAACAACCTCCTATTTCACATTCTGGCACTGCAACGGCATCAATTCCAGACCCAGCCATCTTTTCTCAAGTTCCTTTTGTACAAACAATTCCATCGAAATCCACTCCTATGCACCCTTTCAACTCGTTTATTTTGAATGATGAGTTTGACGATCCAAATCTCACCGACAAACAAAAGAATCGAAGAAGAGCCAGTCAAAATCTGGCAAGCAGGAACTACAGACAGAGAAAGAAGGCATATATCACCGATATTGAGGCAAAGGTGGAGGCATTGGAGGAAGAGATTTCTCGTTTGAAGCGTGAGAATCACGAAGCAAGAAAACTTGCTAACAGACTACTCCAGGAAAATGCTATTCTACGAAGCGGTGGAACGCCTATGCGAAAGTCAGACATTCCAGGATGCACAGGTGATGAATCTGATGAAGATGAAACCGAGGAGATTTTCGTTCCACCCGAAGATCAGGCTGACATCTCTGTACTCATTGAACGACTCGAACTTGGAACCAAATCAGACCGTCAAAGCGATGACGTCCAAGATGAACAGAAAATGGGTGAAATTACCAATACTCTTAAAGTAAGATTGCTCAACTATCAGTTGGTTGACACATTACTAATCTGTTTATATTTTAGCTATTCTATCAAACCCTTAAGTCTAGACATAATGTATATACAGATCAAATTAAACAAATTGTAAATCCATGTACACAAGCAAAGTTGGTATTGTTGGATGCAGATGTATCAGCTCAAAACTCTATATCTGTTTGCCAGATTCCAAATACACCTGACCAACCAACATTCATGAATACCCTGAGGTATCCTCACCAACTTCATCCACCATTCATCAAATATCCTCGTGGTGGAATCAATATGTCCATGAAGCCAACCTCAATGATTTACAAATTCAGAGAATTAAGTAAGTTGATCCCTATGACATATAATATTATTTCCAACTAATAATAATTTTTGAATTACAGACAACTCAAGACAGACTTTACCCAACAACACCAGAAGTTTATTAAGGAGAGACAGGTATTGAATAAAGAAGTTAAAGAATTCTACCAATCAAAGGTATTCAATTTCAACAAGAGCTACTTTGGTAGCAGTGGTGGTACCGAGCAATCTTCACCCACCCAGAAGATGGATGATGACCATACCAGTCCAACACAACAACAGTCCAATATTACATTGTTGGGAGAGCGTCTCGATGCCATCAAAGAGAATTTGGAGCAAGAAAAGTCACTGCTACTCTTTACCTATGAGCAACTTGGACTTATTCTCTCACCATACCAAGAGGCACTCCTCATCACCAAAGTATATACCAATCCACAATCATCCGGTTCCAATCTCCAAATGATCCACTCTATCTGGGAAGCAATCACCCTCTCGGAGTCACTCGAGCATAAAGAACTTAACTCCAACAAAGTATCCCCAGTCACTCAGAATTAAACCAATCAAAAACAAAACAAAACAAAACAAAGCAATTAATTGACTGCCTGTAGATACATATATTAAATATGATTCCAAGTCTGACTGACCTGAGCCAAAACAAATTATGTCAGTCACAACATCGACAACAACATCGACACCGACAACACATTCTCTATTAATCAATTATTAATATTTTATTATTTATAACACACATTATTCAATATTGTTTATCATTTCAATTGCAAATTATATGTACATATTTGGCATCTGTCCAAGCTCCAAAGAAAATAAAAAAAAAAAGTTAAAAAAATATCGGATTATTTATTTAAAGTCGGGGTAATTGGAAGCACGATTCGTTCCCAATTCCCAAAGTGAAATTTACATGACATAATTAAACACTGTACATGCGTGAGTGTTAACATGTTAATTTTTTAATTTGTTTTAATTTTTATTTTATTTTTTAAGAAACTCTAAATTTCATTCATTTTTATTGTATTGCAATTATTATCGTTATTATCACTTCACTTTCACATATTTCATAGATCACTAAAAGATAGATAGATAGATCATGGGTGGTTCAACTAATGTATTAGATTCATTAACAAAGGGTTTGGTCTTGGATCCATTACCTGAGCTTCCTCCATTCGATACCACTGTGCCTCATGCACCAGGTCGTCCAATAAACTTGAGTGCTCAAGAAAAGAAAGTATGTTAAAATACAATAAAATCATAGTTAACTACCTCGTTGAGGTTGGTTTAGTAGACTTTATTAACATTCTCTGATCAATGATTGTTATTATTCTAGTTGGCAATCAAGAATGCACTTAGATATTTCCCATCTAGTTTACATCAAAAATTAGCACCCGAGTTCTTGGATGAACTCAATAGATACGGACATATCTATATGTACAGATTCAGACCAGTCAACTATGTAATGAAGGCATATCCAATCGATCAGTACCCAGCTAAATGCAGACATGCCGCTGCAATCATGTTGATGATTATGAACAATCTCGACAAGGAGGTTGCACAATTCCCACATGAATTGATTACTTACGGTGGTAACGGTTTCTGTTTTCCAAAATTGGTAAGTTATCACAAAATGATGCACCAAGTATGATTAGTTCTATTTACCATTACAATCATTAGGGCACAATATCATTTGGTTATGAAATATCTTTCAGAGATGACTGAGAATCAAACATTGTCGATGTACTCTGGACATCCAATGGGATTGTTCCCAAGCAAACCATCAAGTCCAAGAGTTATCATTACCAATGGTATGGTTATTCCAAATTATTCATCAAGAGCTGATTATGAGAGAATGTACGCTCTTGGTGTCTCACAATACGGTCAAATGACTGCTGGTAGCTACTGCTACATTGGTCCACAGGGTATTGTCCATGGTACCACAATCACTCTTTTGAATGCTGGTCGTAAATACATGTCCACCGACGATTTGAGTGGTAAGCTCTTTGTCACCTCTGGTCTTGGTGGAATGAGTGGTGCACAAGCTAAGGCCGCTGTAATTTGCGGTGCAGTAGGTGTTGTTGCAGAGGTCAACAAGGATGCTGTGACCAAGCGTCATGCCCAAGGATGGGTACTCGAAGTATACTCTGATCTTGATCAATTGATTGAGAGAATCAAGGTTGCCAAGCAAGAAAAGAAGCCAATGTCAATTGCTTATCACGGTAATGTCGTCGATTTGTGGGAAAAGTTGGTACAATCCGACGTCGCTGTTGAACTTGGTTCAGATCAAACCTCACTTCACAATCCATATAATGGTGGTTACTATCCAGCTGAAATCAGTTTCGAAGAGGCCAACACAATGATGGTCAAAGATCCAACTAAATTCAAGTCTTTGGTAGAATCTAGTTTGGTTCGTCATGCAAATGCCATCAATACCCTCTTCACAACGTGGAATGAAGTTCTGGGACTATGGTAACTCATTCTTATTGGAGGCATCACGTGCAAAAGCTGATATTTACAAGCCCAATTCAAAGGAGTTCCGTTATCCATCCTATGTCCAAGATATTATGGGTGATATCTTTTCTCTTGGATTTGGACCATTCCGTTGGGTATGTACTTCTGGAAACCCAAGCGATCTCCAAAAGACAGACGATATTGCAAGACAGGTCATTGAAAAATTGAGATCCGAAAATATCCCAACCAATGTCCACCAGCAATTTAATGACAATCATCTCTGGATCACTCAAGCAGGCGCACACAAGTTGGTTGTAGGTTCCCAAGCTCGTATTCTTTACTCTGATGCATTGGGTAGAGTTGAGTTGGCAGTTGCCTTTAACAAGGCCGTCGCAAGTGGAGAACTTACTGCACCAATTGTTATCAGTCGTGATCACCACGACGTCAGTGGTACCGACAGCCCATGGAGAGAAACATCCAATATCATTGATGGTTCTGAATTCTGTGCTGATATGGCCGTACAAAACTTTGTTGGTGATGCTCATCGTGGTGCCACTTGGATTTCACTACACAATGGTGGTGGTACTGGTTGGGGAGAAGCTATCAATGGTGGCTTCGGTATGGTTTTGGATGGATCTCAAGACTCTGAGGAAAAAGCACGTATGATGTTGTCATGGGATGTAAACAATGGTATTGCTAGAAGATCATGGTCTTACAATGACAATGCAGAAACAACTATCCAACGTGCAATGAAAATCGAGCCATTACTTAAAGTAACATTGCCAAATCATACTTCCGAAGAAACTTTGAAATCACTTGGTCTGTAAATTGATGGTGAAAATAATTAGTAACAATAAACATTTTATTTATTTCAATTCAAAGTTGTTTCAGAAACAATTTCTAATTATGAGTTGGAATTCTAAAATCTAATCTTTATTTTTGTGATTTATTCTTGATGAACAAATTTAAGAGTACATGACATGTCGAGAATCATTGATGTTTCTTACTTGGCTGATTTGATCTCCAAAATTAAGCTTACTGGGACGACTCCGCTTGAGGTGAAAGAGTAATCACCAAACAAGCTCACCATTTGAGAGTCGTAGGTGGCAATAATCCAACTCCAGTATGGACTCAAATTGATGCTTGATTGTCTTCTTCTGTATCCATAAGTTTCCGAAGGTTTTTGATAGTCGAATCTGGAGGTAAATCTTTGGACCACTTGTTTATGATGTTCAGTTTTGGTTGGTTCAGGCATATTGAAATTCGATCCTAATATTTTCTCAAATGTTTGGTAGTGCTGATCTTCACTGTTTAACAACCATTTAAGGGAGTTGAAATAAATGTTACTGGAGAGTTTAGTTTCTGGATCAAGTGGCTTAAGCTCTGGGTTAAAGTTAATGTCAACCATGGAGCATCTGGAGACAGTGTACTGAAGTACAGAATGATGCAAACCAAGACCACCGGCGGTCAAAGGCCAGACAAAGAAACACTCTGGAATACTTTCCAGCTCAGTTGAGAATCTCTTTTTAATTTCCTTCTCGAAGTACTGGAATTGAGTTTGTCCTGGTTCAATGAAGTTGTTGTTGATTGATTTCATGGCTTCGATACATTTGTCGATGTGTGATGTACCGAGGGGGATTGAACACTTGCTGAATTGATGTTCAATATACTTGATGTAGGAGTTATAAATATTTGATTTACCAATGATGGAAGTGCACTTGCCGACTCTGTCATAGAGCTTTTCAACAAGAATACTGAGTTTCTTTTGATTGATATCCCACTCCCAGGTATCTTTGTTTAGAATGAGGAAGCCAAAGGTTATATCATTCTTAGGCAATTCAATATTGATTTTTTGTCTCTTTATAGGTGAGTCCGATCCAGTTTCCATGGAGCTTCTTGTTAAGGATGTTGCGCTAGATTTTTCCATGTTCACTTTAAGACCCATTTGAGTAAGAACATGATTTATTTTTTCCCAGGCATTTAGAATAGTGTCATGGGAAAGAGACCACATATAGGTGTCATCAACTGCACGGACATAGGTGAGATCCATTGGATGTGGTCCATTGAAAGAGTAATCAGAAGACTTCACAGAAATGTCAACAATAGCCAACAGTAACTCAACGAAGAGCAAAGAGAGTTGTTGCTTTAAGAACACACCACTTTCAATTTGAGCCTGTGTTCCATCTGGAAGATTGACTATTGGCTCAAGATATCTTTTGAAGAAACTCAACCAGGTAGCATTGAAACCATAGCACTCTAACACTTTAAAAAGAACGGGGTGAACAATTGATGGATAGCAATTCTCAATGTCTGTGTTTGGAGGATAGAAAGTTCGTTATCTGGAAGCAAAGTGTGAACTTGCTTGATCTGAGTTGATAAGTAGTTGAGAATGAAATTACGAGACTCAACTACCTCATTGTCCTCGGTGTCTTCAAATGAAACATGGAGGTTATTTTCATCTACTTCATCTGTATTATCTCCATCATATTCATTTCTGTTTACTCTTCTAGTACTGTTTAATCGACATGTATCCTGAGCAATCAAAGAGAAATGTTTTTCAAAGTAGTTCTGATTCCTGCCTTTGGATATACTATCGATCCTCTTGCCCTGTCTTCATAGGTGGTCTTAAGATGCTTGAAATTAAATACTCCTTGATAATAAGAATGAAGATTTGACCTAATTGCATTAGTCCATCTGACTCCTATAATTTCAATGAAAAACAGCATTGATTGGATTACAGTCTAGATGTACTCTAAAATAAAGGGAACCATAGTTAGTCAATATAACAAGATATGCTGATCCTTAAGGAACTTACCTTTGTTTGCCATTTTTGTAGTCTTTTACATATACGGAGGGATAGAATTTCTTTTCATCATCGGTCTCCAACCAATTCCATTCTTGAATTTCTCCAAGCATCAATTGAATCTCTGAAGCATATTCCTTCAAGATGATGTCATTTTTTTGGAGCTGAATCAATGAGTTTCTGAGGTCATTTCTCAATGTTCCCTTTGTGAGCAATGACTCTGTGGCTCTGAGAACTTCATCATGGTCAACTGTGTCAGTGATGATAGTCTCACAAGCTGAGGCAAATGGTTGATTTTAACAAAGTTGGTGGGTATTGATCAAAGAATGTATCAAAGAACTCAAGATTGTACTTGGATGGATCGGCAGGAGTGAAAAGGGTTTTGAGGGGCTCTTCTTCTTTACTTGTTGGTCGCTTTTGGAGTGCTATTGTCAACCTTGACGGTGGTAGGAGGTGTGGTGCTCTTTGGAATCAATTCAAACTCCATGTCGAGAGTTGGCGAGGATTCATCTTTTTGGACTTAATATACTCGTCGAGGATTGAACCATAAATGAAACCTTGCAATTGCTTGTACTTTCCGGTCTGGACTTCCTTGGCAAACTTGTCAATCCAAGAAGTGAGAAGGGTGTCAGAAACACAACCCTCTTTGGCCAGCTTTACAAGTGGATCAAGGTTCTTAATGTCGGGATGGAATTTGCTCATTCCACTGTTGGTTAGTCCTTGGTACAATTGGGTGAACTTCTCGGGCAAAGTTAGCTTTTCATCATTGAGGACAACAGACAACTGTTGGTATGTATCCTTTAGAATCTGTCTCTCTTTGGCGAGAGCCTTCATCTTTCTGGAGGTGATTTCACTGACAAGATTGGCGGTCTTCATTCTATTAAATATGTATATTGATTGATTGAAATAATAAAATAATTTAAAGTACAAAGAAGGAAGGATCCTAAGTTGGAATATTTATAAGTCAAGTTTTCAAAATGAAATGTTTGACATTTAAAAAAGCCCCCATTTAAAAAGATCAGAATCATTTTTATTTTTAGTGGAAATATTCCCTGAAAGACAACTCAGTCTCCTGTGGCACTACGACAGCACATTGATTTTTACAAATTAATAACAAGTAGTAGATATTTATAAAAGTTATTCAATAAAGATATTTATTATAATAAAACTATCAATGGGTCTACTATAGATAATGCAAAGGCTTCAATCAGAAATCTGTGATTTCTCCTGTTATAAGGTGATAACTAATTATCTTTATAAAAGAATAGTAAAAGAATCTTCTGAACATATTAATCTTCAAGTATTCTTTTGACACTACCAATGGAGAGAAATAGACATACCCATCTTTAAAAAGAGTGTGGACAAGATATTAAGGGTTGCAAATAATGTAGAGAATAGATAGTATCTAGCTGTAGTCCACAACTTTGAACTTTTTATTTTTAATATCAAGATTAAATGGATTTGAATAATTAAATAACTATCTAAAGCCACCGGTGAGATATATTTATTATGTTTGGGATTTGACAAAGAATCAGATTCTTTTGGAACATAATTGAAAATAATATCAAATCAATATCCAATACTAATATTTATTTATACAAGTGTTGGTTTTGGAGTCAATTTGTTCAAAAATTCCTCTATATAGTTACTATTGTAATGGGTTGGAAACAGTTTGATTGTTGATATTGTTTTGTTCAATTTGATCGCATCGTTGAAGATCACTAATTGGTTTTTAGCTTTTGCGCTTACCGTGCTGTCAAACAATGCTGTAATGTTTAATTTCTTTATAGAGCTATTCAACTTGAGTGAGTTTCCGAGTTGTTCTAGATGGTTGGAATCCAAATTTAAAAGACGTAAAATCGCGTATATAAAATGTCTGAGCTATTGCATTAATAAAATGATGAATCCAATATGAAACATGTTATCTCAAGAGATGTCAATGTGTTGTTGGAGAGGAGAGCATTGCTTAGATGATACGATAGCTGTCCAACATCTTGTGGTTTAAGTTGATTTCCTTGACAATAGTCGTACAATGATAAATGCTTCAGTGTTTTATTGTGAGCCAAGACTGAGCAAAAGTTTATCCAGTGTTGCATGCGATGTGTGGAGAGCACTGGCAAGATAAACTCACTGAATCGATCACATAAGTTACAGCAGTAAAATGAAAGGTCATAAAATAGGCTCTGTAGTCTGATCTGCATCCAAGCTGAATCCTCCAAATAATACATTTGCATTGAATGATTCGATATGATCATTGCATATATAAATAAGTTCCGAGGCATCAACATGGTCAAAGAGTGAAATCCAAAGATTCTTTAGTGTTGATATCTCAAAAAGCTTCGTGTATGACAGGTGATATACTCCGCCTAATCTAGCTTTGTCATAGATAAATTGAAGTGAGTCGACCTTGTGTGTGGCAAATGGAGTGAAATCAAATTCAAATCCTGGACCATAATAGCTCCCATCTTGAGCGAGGTTGTCCGTCATCATAAAGAGATATTTAAATGGAGAAAAGTCCATATCATCAAACTCCGACAAATCACACACCTGACTGATCACTAATTCTAAATGAATATCAGAAAAATGTTTGATGATTGATTTAATGATTACTTTGTTGGCAGTTACAAGGTAGATTCTTTCGAGTTGGAGTGAACTCTCTTTGAGGCTTTCTATAATATCTTCATTTAGATATGTGTCAAATAGATAGAGCTCCTTGATGTTCGTTTGTTTGAAACAATGAGTATTTATGATGCTCTTCCACTAGTTTCCATATTTGGTTTCTATAGTTTTGATAAATGACAGCTTGAGTACAATAGTTGATTGACACATAGCTAAACCATTTCTTGCAAACCAGTATGTATGATAATATTCCTTTCGGCTTGGTTCTATTCATAAAGAACTTTGATGAGATTCGAGTAAAATTTTCACCTTCATTACAGTGCATATATTGAATACAATAGTTTCGGAATGCTGATTGGTCAATTAGAAAATGCTCATTTAATATATTACTTAGAATCTGAAGTTGAGTTGTTTTTGGTAGAAAGCTATCTGTCATTGTTTAAAGTATTATTATCTCATAAGAAATGATTTTGACATTGAAAAAAATTTTCAAGATTGTGATACCCACTCTCCCTGATCGATTAGTCCTTGAAGAGAATGTCTCATTTGAAGCATTTCTCAGATACCAAACACGTAACTCAAAAGTATATCTCTAATATGACAACGGAACTGGACTCATTGAGCCACCACAAGCTCATTCACATCCACAACCATACCCACCAACTGCTGGATTCTCTGTACATGTACAACCACCTCCAGCTGCCGTAGCCTACCCATCACAACATGCTTATCCACCAGCCGCCGTTGTACACCCATTCCCAGCTGCACCAGCTCCAGGTCACTCCCACTGTCCACCATCAGCTGCATCACCTCCAAGTCACTCACATGGATTCCCGTCACACCACGCACCAGCACCAGCTCCAGGTCACTCCCACTGTCCACCATCAGCCGCATCACCTCCAAGTCACTCACATGGTTTCCCATCACACCACGCACCAGCTCCAGGTCACTCCCACTGTCCACCACCAGCCGCCACTCACCACCATAAGAAATGCATGTTCTGTGATAGCATGGGTTACAAGATTTGTTCTTTCTGTAACGGAACTGGAAAATCATTGGTAAGGATTCACTGACTAACTTAATGTTCAATCCAATAGTTGACTAACATCCAATTTCTTCTTTTAGATGTCAAATTGTATCCATTGCAAGAATGGTAGAAGAGAATGTATCCACTGCAAATAATCAACCTATCCTATTTAAAAATAAACGAGTATTATATATATTACATTTTTTTTTCAAATATAAATATTGATAGCTATATCTTTAATAAACTCGTCTCCTTCTTCTCTTTTTTGGAGTTGGCTTTGCTGGTGTTGAAACTGCAGGTGCATTTGTACTTGATGGAGAAGAAGGTGTTGTGCTTTCTGTAGTAGTTGCTGCATTTTTGTTGTTGGGATTTCTCTTTAGAAATAATAATATTCTTCTCATGATATCTCTCTTTGAACCTGTTGATCTGAGTGCATTCAATTTACAATATTCCTTTAGGTCTGGTGCATGGAACCTGTTTGGAAAAATTTTTCAGAAGCATACAGTTAGTATCTACTAAACTAGGTGCCATTGGTATGTCTCTTACAATGTATGAAGTTGTTCTCTAGTAATTCCTTTGACAATTAATGATAGTGGTGTATTCGTTGGCTCGGTTGCTTTTCTCTTTCGCTTTGGTTTTTCAAGTTGAGTTTCTTCATCCTCAGATTCCTCAGATTGTGCCTCCTCACTCTCAGAATCACCCGATCTATCAGTGGACTCACTGTTGTTTTCTTCATCCGATTCGTCTTGTGATTTCTCCTCGTCTGATTCATCCGATTTTATCTCCACTGATTTTCTTGATGATTCTTCTTTGCTAACGACATGCTTTTCCTCATGCTCACTTTCCTCGTCAAAATATTTCATGTTTGGTTTCTGTTTTCTCTTGATCCTTCCAAATGCATTAAGCTCTGGTGGCGCTTGTTCAACGACCTTAGCTTGCGTTTGTTGCTTTTCTTGCTGTTGCTGATATCTGCTGGATCTACTTGTAGATGGCGAATTTGTCATGAGTGCTTTAATTGGAATCTTAACTTTTGTCGTTGGTGTGGATGGTTCTGTTGAGCTAGATCGATTGGATCTTCTGCTTGGTGTAGTAGGAGGTACTGGTGGAGGTGGTGATTCATCTTCATCGTGCTCCTGCTCTGGTGTTGAAAGAGGAGTCACTGAGATTGTAGGGTTTTCTGCATCTGTAAGACTGCCACCGACATCCACATTTTCGTTTGTACCCGATTCTTTCACCTGTTTGAAATTGAATATTGTCTCCATAATCTTATCGATAATCAGCTCTTTGCTTCCGACCTTGTTTATCTTCAATCCTTCTGCAACTGCACGAATGACAGGTGCTTTTACATTCTTGAGGAACGACTCAGTTCCTCGCAGTATAATCTCGTCCTTTATCCTATTCTTTATATTGGTGCCCTGCTGCTGATCAGCGATATCGCCCAGTCTAAGTGATTGACAGAAATGTGATTTCAATTGGTCATCTGAGTTCTCAAGTATCCAGTTGATTCCCTTGCGCTTTATGTGGCTAGATAGCAGCTGATAGAAAGACAAGCGGTGCTCGTCAGCAACGCTTGGATCGACCTGAAGGAATGCATGATTGACCAGGCACTCAGGTGAGCCGAGAAGCGATAGAAGTGAAGGATAAGAAGTCGAAGGTAGACAGCCAGTGAAATCATCGATTCCAGTGAAGCAAATACACTCGTTCACTACATGAAGCAGTTTAAGTTTCGGAACTTTCTCAATGCTCTCGTCAATGGTCAAATGGTATAAACCGCTGACCGATTTGAGGCAATTGACAATAGTCTCCTTGGGCACCTGAGCGAATACCTTTACAATTTCCGAATCCTTCAAAATAAAGAGAACACCACTATTACCATGCAAAGAAGGCGTATTTCCAACTGAACTCGACGAGCTTAGCAATACACCTTTACTACTATTTCCATTCGTTGCAGTTTCACTTCTCTTTAGCGGTGTAGTATTAACAGTAGTCGTAGCTGTAGTCGTAGCTGTAGTCGTAGCTGTATTCGTAGTAGTTGTGGTTGTTGTTGTCGTCATATTTGAATCATTTAACTTTGTATTATTATTAGTATTATTATTGTTGTTTGCTCTATGTTCATTTTCATTATTACTACTATTATTACTACTATTTGATGATGACACAGGCTCTACTATCCCATTTGTCTGTTTATCTGTATGTTCTTCTTGTTCTGTACTCTGCATTGGGATATCGTTGTCATTGTTGCTACTTTTATTTATATCATTGTCGGCTATAATACTATTGCTATTATTGTTGTTATTACTCTCATTTAGACTTTCATCAATTGCACTTGTATTATTATTACTAGTTTCTTCTTTCATTTCATTGTCTTATCTCTAATATATATATATTCTATATGTTTACACTCTGTATTACCTATGAGTGTGGTGTAAAAACTTTATAAATTTTTGGTTGAGGTCAGTGAGGGGGGTAAATTAAAATTGAACAACTAAAAGATAAACAAGGTATTGTGGTAATTTATTAATAACTGGTCAAACGACCGAAGATATATTAGATAAATAATAATAATGGAGGGACCAATTAAATGTATATTCTACAGTGAGTTTCATAAATATATATGGTACAAAGATATTCTACCAATATCCGGAAGGGTATGTGATATGATACGACTGTTTTGGTCCTGTTTCAAACAAGAGTCGTTTAAACTAAAGTTGCAATCAATTCGAATCGATCTCCATTGATCACGCTGTAATATTAGGTTCATTGCTAATGATGTATTCGAAGGATTCGCAGAGTTTATTATTCCCAAGCCAAAGCTGTGCGGTAAGGTCATCACCCTGACGGCATTCGACTACAAGATACTTGGCTATCCGGTGTTACTACAGGATGTAAAATATCACAGAAATGCTCTGCTCTTTAACTTGGCAATGGTGTTCGATAAGAACACAGACACAACCATATATCATAATATCATAAGAAAGCTGGGCACCATACTCAGAACATTGGAGACGGAAACAGAATATTTGTTCAATCAGTCGAAAGTAAGAGATCAACCTGATCTACTGAAGATCCTGGAGACATTGTATATAGAGTTGAATAGCTACGGCGAGAGCACGATTACGGTCGACGACGCAAACACTATCAATGTAAAGCTGTTCAATAAGCCAACGGAGCCGATCGAGATTCTCGACCACCAGGTACCGGTTCTCATCGAGGAAATCGACACGTCAAACGCATCGGAATGGGACCTGACTCTGCTGCAGATACTGCCGTACATCGACGGCGTCAACTATGTCAGCAGAATATCGAAACTAACAGAGATCGACATCAATCTCGTGAAATCATGTATCAAACACTTGGTCTACTACAGCATCGTAAAGATGGTCGATATCTTCCAGTACTCCAATATCTACAATCCTACACCGTTGATTAGAAAGTTGGCATCCAATTTGGATATGCAGAGCGAGTGCTCAAAGTTTATCACAACGCCTGGCGCAACCATATGTTCATTTGAGACGATATTTATGCTCTATGCCAACATGAGCACCGATACTCCATTTAGAGAGTACTGTACAGAGAATGAGTTGACTTCATTGGGCATTGACGAGCGATCCTTCATTATATTCGGTGTCATCAATGGATTCCTGAGAAGAAAACAACGTTATCCAATACTCAACAATCTTAAAGTACTCGAGAAACTGCCTCCGAATGATAAGAAAAGGTAAATATAATGGATTTATAACAAGCATGTTTAACTCTCTAGAGAGAAATACTAACCTAATTAATGTCCAGATTATTGAATGGAAACAAGAGTTTCGATGAGATATGTTGTATATTATCGGTTGGAATGGATGTTGTAGAGAAGCTACTGGCAGAAATAGCAGAACCAGAGCAATACACTGTAATTTGGAAATGACGTTACATTATATAATAATAATAATAATAGTACATATTGCATTATTGATTGATGATAAGCAAGTCGATGTTGTTTTGGTAAAGTAATTTGAATGATCTAATTTATTTAAATGTATTATATTGAAATAGAATAGATTGATCTTAATTAATGGTTGCTGTAGCTATTGGATGTTGTTATTGTGAATACTACAGTCCTCCTCCCAAATCTGAAAGTTGGAGTTCTCTGTTGACTGAGGATGATAATGAAAATGGAGTCAATGCTGCTTGCTTCGATGTGTTTCTAAAGTAGTTGTTGGTCTTTGATGTAGTCTGTTGAGGAGGTGTGGACATGATCGATGCCATTGATGGAGACGAGCCTGTAGTCTTGATATTCTTAACACTAGGCTGTCCAAGTAATTGTGATATAGTAAGCTGCTGGTGTTGCTGGGCTTGTTGATTGATTGATGATGATGATGTTTGAGAAGTCGATGCCATGAGTGATGATTTCAAATTCAAATGGTTGTTACCATTGATATTAGTAGCAGTATGGATGTTGTTGTTGTTGTTATTAAAGAATGATACAAATTGTTGAGATGTCTTTGATGTCGGAATAATGGGTGGCTTCTTAACAGAGTGTAGTTTGGAGTACGATGATGGTGCTCCAATTGGTGTTGGTGGACGACTGTGAATAATGTTATGATGTTGGTTCTCTTTGTCCAACTTTATGTGTTTGTTCGATCTGGCTTGTTCTTCATCGAAACAACTACGCTTTGTTAATAAGGTCGATGATGGCTTTTGAGTTGTGATTGTGGATGGAGTTGTAATGGTGGTTGAGGTGATCGGCTTTCTCTTTAATACACCAACCGAGGATGCGTTGCTCAGTGGTGTAACAGTTCTTGGTGGCTTAGACGATGATCCGACCAACACATTGCTATTGAGAGTTGTCAATGTCAAAACCAGCAGGTTTGCTGACACCTGTGGTTGGTGTCATTGGCTGGCGACCGCTTAAAGGTGTGTTGGGTCTAGCTTGAGGCACTTTGTTGACTGGTGTTGAAGTCAAACCCCTGTTAGTTTGGAGAGTTGCCTTTTGGTGTGGTTCTATGATTGATTACTGATGATGACTCACTACTACTAATATTGTCGGTGTTCGACATCTCAGCCGAAGGATTGAAAGACTGCATCTCTTTTGTGATTAGCTTTTTGGCAGTCAAGTCGAACGATTGAAGCAATTGCTCACTCTTATGAGGGAAGTGCGCCGAGTAGATGAGAAAAGACTGTCTGGAGAACTTTCTGCAGTTTGGATCGGCATCACTGACACCAGAGCGAATGGTCTTTTCAAACACATCCAGATGCTTCTCCAGAATCGATGGTGATACAATCTTTAATAATATATGGATATACTCAAAGCATCTCGCTCTCATCACAGGACTCTTGTGCTTCAACATATCTGTCAATCGTGGCAAGACTTTCAATGACTTTGATGCTGTAAGAATACTCTTTATACAATTATCACTGGATTGTGAAATAATCTACTCGGTCATGATCCTTGTTAATACCCAAGCTATCTACCTATCTATAAAGAGTTGATACATACCTGAATGGTGATGATAACATTCTTTATCAATATTTCAAAGTAACGATCGACAAATGGCTCAAATTGAGCCTTCATGTATTCGGCCACTACTCCAATAGTTGCGCAGGCTTCTTTGACTAATTGAGATCTCATATCGCAAACTTGAAGCAGAAGGGGCTCCTTTAACTTGTGGAAGAGTGTATGGAATAGTGGCAGATCAGCTGCACCTGCTTTCATCAATGCTTGCAACTTGATAAGATTATTCACCTTGATACTCCACTCACAATTAGAGTCCGACAACTTTGCTATAATCTCTTTTAATTTGCTTTCGAGTAGCTCGTCATCCAAGTCTTGAGTTAATAAAAGCATTCCGAAGGGATCATTATTATTGTTTGGTCTTGATCCGATTGCTCTTGTTGTTGTACTTGGCTTATTGATATTAATGTTGGATCTTATAGGAGCCGGAGCTAGAGTTGGAGTTGGAGCTAGAGCTTTTGTTTTTGCGAGGCTAAATGTATGTGACTTGGTTGCTGTGGCTGTTGTTGCTGATGGTGGAGCTATCTCCAATTTACTGTACAATTGTGCTTTCAATTTGATATCCTTGATATTGGAATGAATGAAATCCTCGAGTCTTGATTTTGACTCGTTGTGCATGAGTGATACCAGTTGAAGGAGGTCTTCGTCGTCTATTGAGTTGCCAAACAATGTCAATACACTGGTAATAAGTGCAGGGTGTGTCTCAAAGAGTTGGCCAACATCGAGAAGCGATGATGTGATGGCCATTGTCATGAGGGTAACAATGTGCTGTCTACATCGCCACGATTCGTCGTCGATCCAATGGGAGAAGAGGACTGCA
The DNA here is from genome assembly GCA_003667245.1 of Heterostelium multicystogenum. Lineage (NCBI taxonomy): Eukaryota > Evosea > Eumycetozoa > Acytosteliales > Acytosteliaceae > Heterostelium > Heterostelium multicystogenum. Next base: position 38,321 of record RCNN01000010.1, on the reverse strand, counting down.
ACCATGCCGACCGTTCCTTCACACTTCAATATAGTGGAGATCAGATTTTCGACCTTCTCCAAAATGTCGCTATTCTCATTGCCGATGAATCCATACTGACTCAAGGTGTCCAACAACACACAGATAATCTCATGGTGCTCCTCTGTGAAGAAATCAATCATAAAATTGGAAACCTCCAGAACCTTTGAATGCAACTCATCACATATATCCTGGTCAATTAAATGAGGGATGATAAATTCAAATATATCTATAATGGATTGACTCTATTATAATTCCAATTGCATCCAGGTTTCATAATATTTGTATATTAATATTATAATGCTTTTTGTCAATTTGATTTTTTCCACATGATCCATAAAAAGACTACATACCTCGACAATGTTGTATTTCACATAATTTATTAATTGATCGTATCCATTATAAATATCGGTTTGATCTAGATTAAAATAACATAATTGAAGTTGGCAATAAATTAATCAAACACTGCTCGCCAAGAAGTCATGGAAATTTCTAATCTGTGGAGAAAGAAAGGTGGTACCTACCATTTGATCTCAGTTGATTTATAATTGATTTTAAATTTATATTCATACCCTGTTTGCTAATTGTCTATTTTAAATCTATTACAATTGAATGATTGAATAATAAATATTATATATACAATAATAATGAACAACAATGAAATGAAATATCTATCTACTACCAAATTTAATTTACTTTCAAAATCTTTATATTCATTTAATAATAAGACAATATGTATAAGTCAGTGGACAATACTTTACTTTTCTTTAAAGTTAACTTTAGAAATGCCCCAAAAATTGGTGCTACATTTGATTGTACAATCATCCGTTAAAAATTTAAAATGGCGCAATTTCAAAATTCAAATTTTCAATCTTGAATTTAAAAATATAGCATGAACTTCATCCTTTCCCTCAACCAATATGACAGCCAGACACACCTGCCTGTGTTTACTATTGAAGTAATGCAATACTTTTATCTATATATTTTCAAGTATATTTTATTACATTGTGTTGTTGAATTCATGCTGTTGTTGATTGTTGTTGTTGGCTGTTAAAGGGATATTGCGGCTTTAACCTGTCAATTTACGAGCTATTTAAAATACTATTATACCATTATATATCTTGCTTGGTGACTTTAATCGACTGATTTATGGTCTTTTGTGCAAGTGATCCTTTACTTTGTTCATATGCTTGGCACTGAAAAACAATATTGATGGTTAGATGATGGTCTTTGTTGTTATTATTATCTTCCAATTTGTTATTGTTCTTATAGTTTATATTTACCCTTTTCTTGATCTAAACTCATCCAAGTATTCAGAGGATTCGAATTGAGCAGTTTCTGACTCGGGTTTGATTTGTGATTTGGCATGCTCGACTTTCTTGGCGAACTCCTCTCTCTCCTTACGATTATTCTCGTGTACTCTGTCTGTATGTGCAATCAATGATGAAATGTTACCAAGTAATTCATCAGAAGTCTGTGTCCTACAATATTAATTAATTACAATCATGTTAATATCCGATATCGGCTACTCCACATCGTTGAGCTAGTGCCTATATTTACCAAGTATCCAAAGCTGTAATGATATTATCGATTTGAGTAATAGATACATCTCTACCAATTGCAAATTCAATTTCCAAATGCTTGTTCTTTTGATCTAACTTTCCTCTAATGATATTCTAGTGTAACCAAGTAAAATCAAAACAATTATTAATATCATACTAATAAAGCGTCACGATTACCAATCGCTAAATGATGGTAGTTGATCAACATACTTGATAAATGGAGTCAATGATCAAATCTTCCAACTCTCTAAGATTTGTAATACCAAGCTGTTCTTGCAAAAGAGTGTATGGGATAACCTTTGAGATGGTAGATAAATATACAATAGTCAACTGTCTAAGCTTGGAAGTCATCTGTGGTGACAGTGCAGGCAAGCTATCTTTATTCTCTACACAATATTTTGAGTTAGTCAACGAACCAATGAACCACCATTCTATCTGTCTAATGGCATGTTCTCTCAGTATAACTTACTCATATAGTCAGCATAGGTTCCAAATGCAAATATATTCAAAAGATCGAATGATGATTTAAACTCTGATTGTTGTAACTGGGTAAGTTTAGATTAGATTAAGTAGGAGGGTAGTAGTAGTAGTAGTAGTAGTAGTAGTAAGATTAGTAAGTCTTGCTCTATTAACGATGCGAAGAAATCTATAGATTTCAGCTACTAGTTTGATTAGACACATACAGCTTGGATATTTGGCATATCTAAAAGCTCACCAAATACGTAGACAGCAGGGTTGTTCAAAGCCTGCTCAATCAAAGCAACACAAGCTCTACCTTTGTTAGCTTTGGCCAACACACAGTACTGCTTTAAAGCAGTTCCTTCAGTCAATATATCAGCTTCTTGAGTCATATTTACACCACCTATGAATCTATCTTATATCTATTCTACAACAAATAAGTACAACAAAAACTAGAATAGAGTCTAACTTTTCAAAATATTAAATTTAATTTAAGAAAAAAATGGGATTAATTATTATTAAAATTGATCATCAAAAAAAAATCATCAAAATTTCTAGAAAAACAAAAAACAAAGAAGCTCTGCTGTCCAGCTCCAACAACAATAATTTAATGACTTGTCCTGTTGAAGAAATGTAATGTCAAAGGCAGACTTAGAAAGAATTACAAATTGAAATGGTTTCACCCTAACCCTATCCAACCCACATACTATTTGAATAGGTGTAAATTTTTTATGTGATTTTAAAAGTAAATATAATTTATTTTGACAAGTAGGGTTCGTTCCAAGATATCCTGGAAATATGGTCCATTAACTAAAAAAACATGTTATGTTGATCATTCTTATATAGAATAATAATAATATCATATAATTGATGGAGATAGAATATATATATAATGGAAAATAATAGAATAGGATAGAATAGAGTAGAATGATGGAATTATGTATATTTCAATCACTGACATTGTTGGATGATCAATTTAATGATCACTAACATGATCAGGTTTGGTTTGATAATACTTAAGTATTGGATGGTGAATTAATTCCATTCGTTTTGGGTTAGTTGATGGACTGTTTGTTGCTGAGAAGCGGTGTGTTGACATCGATTACTATGTTGTTGTCTTCAGGCCGACTGTTTAGGATGCTGGCATTGTAGGCGTTGGAATATTCGAAATTGTTGGTAGGACAATTAATAATAATATCATAGGATGCAGCTGTTAATACAATTCTACCAAGCTTGTAAGGAGCACCCTTTGGCTTTTTCTCCAATGAGAAAGAAATTCCTTGGTCTGCATATCGATCGGTCAAATCAGAAGAAAACTCATTACATTTTTTCATGATCTATTTCGTGAAGACAAAAGACAAATGAATGTTAATAATCATGAAATTATTGGAGGCCAAATCTCTATACATACACTTTTATTTCCACTGATAATATATGCAAACATACCAATAATTCCAAGTATACCAATTCCACTGGTAATTTCAAGATTCAACCACTGATCAGTGATTCTCAGAATTGAAAGTACTAAAAGTGGAATACAAATCAACAATGTAATGATATTGGTCACTTGGAATTGTACGAATGCTCCATAAAATACTTCAATCTGGTAATTGTATCTGTACATAATATTGTCAAAGTCCAGAGAATGAATTTTTCCTTTCAAACACATCTGGATAGGTTGTATCAAATCCTGACATTCCATTTCCTTCCAACACAATCCTAGTGGATCCATTATATTTAGAACTCATCTTTCTCCCAACAACAATTATTTAATTAATTTTATCTATGTACTACTACTATTAATTGATCTCTCTAATATAATTTTACAAATAAATAAATACAACAATGATAAATAAATAAGTGTGATTGGATGATTATTAATTATTTTAATATGTTTAAAAACTAGTTGCTTTTTTTATACTAATTTAATCAAAGTGATCACTTTAGGGGTGATATCTAGGAAAAGTAAAGTGGGGAAATTTTCGTAAAATAAAAAAGTGCTATATTTATTTGTTGAGATGGTGTGAAGATTGGTATGTATGAGATATCTGAAAGTCCACTGATTGATTCATCAAAATTAGAACAGTGGTATTCTACTTCTTTTCTACTATATTTAAAAAACAATTTGATATATATATTTATTGACAAATGATTTTCAATCAATCAATCAATCAATTGAAACTGTAAATCAATCTATGGATTATGTCCTACTTTCAGAAGGAATGTAATTTTCCAGATTTTGACTTTTATTAATATTATTAATAATATTATATTAAATTATAATTTTTTAAAAAATTTAAAATAAATTGTATCGTTAAACTAGGTTCTTTTCCATAGTGGGCTTTGGGGGTTATGACTTGAAACATGTCAAAATTTTACTTTGAATTTTTCAATCTATTTTTGATTGTTTAAAATAAAAACAGCACTCACACTATATTTATGACTAAAATTAAATATGTTTTTGTAAAAATTTTTTGTGCATCACTATTACTTCCCTGGGAGAAAACAATGGAGAACTATGACACGATACCGTTCGAACGCATCGTCAAGTGGCATGTGTATTGTAAGGTTGCAAGTCCGTCTTAATACAGTATTTTTCGAAAATTGGCATCTTTTGTTTGTTGGAGAACCAAGAGATCGTTTTGTGCCAAGATCAAGTAATTTTCAAAAGAAGAATCCAAGCATCCAACTCTCCATATTAATCTAACACGGTACCACAACTTCCAACATTTTTTTATTGTAAAACACATCAATCAAGAAAAAATGGTTATCTATCTTACTTATTTTCCTCATTTGTCATTTTAAATTAATGATGAAATCTAGATATCTCTATAAATAATATTAATATTAAATGGATTGTCGTGGGATTTGATTTATAAGGTTATATATTCCATTGATCAAATTCACTTACTTTGAGAATTCATCAATTTGAGCATTACCACAAGTTTAAGTAAGTTCTATTCTTAATTACCAAAATAGATAGAGATGCCTCAATTATATGTAATACAAACAAAAGTTATATACTAAACATAAATATTGAATATATTGAGAGTTACTACTTATAATAAGTTTACATAAAGTGGTTACTATATCTGATCTCGATTTGTAGATCTTGTGGGTCACTCAGCCAAAAATAAAAAATCTGGGTTTCTTCGTAATGAGGGATTATCAACAACAATTTAAATTTAAAATGTTTGTTTTTTCGATTTCTACTTTAAAAATACTTTAAAGGCATCAAACAAAAAAAGATTGGTCCTTACATTTATTTATAGTTATCAAAATAAATAATGCCATCCAGAACACAAATCATTGTTGTATTGTTGATCACAATCACTGCAGTCTGTTCAGTGATTTCATTCACAAGTAAGTACAAGTGCCAGTGGAAACCCATGTAAATTAACATACAAAATGATGATGACGTTGTTGCTCATTAAATTTTTACAATAGCCTATTGGTATAAAATTTCAGCAAACGATGGAAGCAGCAAAACCCACATTTATATAAAGTTCTTGAAGGAAGAGCGAGAAGGTGGCACTTATACATCGTCTGACAGTTGGTATCAAGCCAGCAAGCGTAAGAGAGAAAAGGCACTCTATGGTGTATGCGTTGCTTTTGTAATTTTAAGTTTTATTACCACATTCTTCTCCTGGGTCATCTCATCACTTGGAAGTTTCAATCTTTTGAAGAGCTGCGTCAAGCTGAGAGTCAACCTCTCTCTTCGTATCGCCAATTTCATTTCACTGGTATTCCTTCTCATTGGTATTTTGGCATTCACTCGTCTGCCTGAATCATGCAAAGCTGACTGTGAAGCCAACAGCGGCTCTGTCTATTATGGAAGCTGCACTACCTTTGGAAATAAATCATTGATTGGAAGTTTTACAAATGGCGATGACTCATTATCCTGGACACCCTACATTGGTAAGTAAACATGTAACACCTCCAACTCCACACAGCGTTCATTCGACTTACCATCATGCATAATTTATTATTTTACTATTAGGTTGGGCATTTGCTATTATTGCTGCATTTTTCAACTGTGTAGCCTTTATTTTATCTTTCTTTGTTAGCTTCCAAATACAAGAGCCAACATCTTTTGTTAAAAGGGATGAATACCAAGAACAGTTAGAATAAACTATCACCATCACCACCACCACAACAACAAGAACATCCTTCAGTTTCCTAAATCTAAATTAATTTCTATCAACATCTCTCTTTAATATCACAGTCACCTATACCAATCACAACCAACCACCAACCAACCAACTCTGCCAATTTAGCTACCTGTTAGCTTTAGTTCATTCAGTGACTTTAAACTTAATAAATTTATTTTGTTCGATTCGAATCGAAATTCCACTTTAGTTCAATTTAAATTGAAAAGTCATTTGGCGCCAAGTGGGTGCACTCTTCCAAATCAGTTTTTTTTTAATTTGACCAAATAAAGATTTTAGTATTGTCCTATTTAGTCATTGATATATCTAGACCTATTTGTATTACATTTGTTTTGTTTGCTTTTATTTTTTATTTAAAGTATTATATGTTTTAATATGGAAAGTAGTGGTATTAGTAGTGATGATAAGACTGTAGTGGTCCAGTTGGTAAAAGACTCGGAATCCTCAAGTTCCACTCCAAGTGTTACAATGTCACCTTCGTCCATGAATTCGTCTCCTGGAAAGACCGTCGTGGTCACGACCAGCTGCGGAGACGAGTGCCCCAACCATGCACATGGTCCTGGCGCGGGTTGTGATAGATTCAAGGTGAATGATGATAATGAATTGATTGTCGATATTGGCCCCCAGGCTGCCCTCTCTTTGCTTAAGGAGCAACTGTCCCCCATGCCACTGTCGCCTCGTTCGCCTAGAATCTCTCCAACACTGTCCGCTGCTTCACACTCACACCGCTCGCCGCCCAAGAAATACAATCTACTCTCACTTCACCAGCTGGATCAATCGCCCGCTCAACACCATCCACATACACCAAACGAAAAAGATACATCCACTTCGCTTCTCTTTAAAGAGCCTCTTCCACATTCTCCAAGACGCTCCAACTCACCGCTACCCAGCGAGATCCCTTTTATTGGATTGTCGCCTTTGAAATCAACATCACCCGTTGCAGGAACAAACTCCAACCAAATCTCTGCTGTCACCTTCAACAAAAATGTTGGCCTCCAACAGAACTCCATCGAAACAACAACAGCAGCAACAGCAGAATCATTCATTCGACAATAATGATGACTCGGAAACTACTATATCGGTAATTGGAACTCCAATGTCGTCGATGACACAATCGTCACCTATGTCTTCAGATATCAAGTCGAGTGTTTTCTCAACTCCATCTTCCAACTCACCGTTTAAGCTACCAAATGGATCGGCACGCTCAACCGCAAGCCACCGCTCCTACCCTTCAACGCCAACCTCCACAACCAAGCAACACCGAGCAGCAAACAGCAATGACAACACCAAGTCTCCACTCATGCCAACTCCCATCAGAAAGAATCAAGCCAGTACACCGAGCAAATCCTCGGCATCAGTCAAAGCAACACCAAACCACTTGAATTCAGCAGCAAAGAAGAGAAGACAGCAAGAAGATATCCAAGCGATGCAGATGCTGAAGCTTCAAGACTATTTCAATTCAATACTGGTATTCTGTTGTGTAGGATGCAATATGGTGGTTGGAGACTCGACCATGTTGGTTAGTGAGCCAACCGAAGAACAAGAGCAATTTATGGTGACTCAAAAGTGCTATCTTATGACAAAGGTTGCTCATTCTATAGTTGAATCGACAGAGCTAGACGAACAGCAGGAGACCGAAAGCGATAGCATACTGTCGTGTCCTATTTGCAGTAATGAAATTGGTTATAGATTAAACTCATATTATATTTTGCAAAGCGACTCTATATCATAGTAAGTAGTCGATCATCTTTGGCCAGGTACATCAACATTTCACTCATAATCATCATCATCATCTCTATCTCTAGTTATCAGTTGGGTGCAGGTCGAGATTCGGAATCAAGTAGCAACGGTAGCAGTATAGCACCGTCATTGCCAGTCGAAAATAAATATATATCAAATGTAAGTAGTGAGTGATGCTACTTCGAAGATATCTTGATTACTAATCCAATGGCATCGTATTGTTGGCGGCAACAACAAACATAGTTACATGGATCAATCAGTTACTTAAGTGACAGAGTTACCAATTTAGAGAACAACATTAAAGAACTATTGGATATTTTTGGTGAAGTAATGGCAGACAAAGAGAGTTTGATGAGCTCTACCATTGGAAATCAATCATTGTATACATCATCATCATCTTCAAATGTAAATCAAACAACAACAACTACTACAACGGCAGCATCAACAAAATACAACAACAGAACCATCACCATCCAAAAAACAAAGAGTGGATCAATAAAAACCTGTACTACCGCAAGCTGTTTACATTATCCTATCCTATCTTATTCTTCAGGGCTCAACCATGTTTCTTTAAATTATTAATATTATTTTATTCATAAGCTGACTATAGTCTTCTGACTTGAGATGGTTGTGACTCTGTTTCGTTTTCGTTTTCATATTCAATTCTGACCAAAGGTCGCTTTTTGGTTGCTGGCTTTTTAGGTTGATATTCTTCATCGCTTTCTTCGTCTTCGTCGTCCTCTCCAATGATATCATCGTCGTCGTCGTCAATATCTTCTTGTTCATAGTCTTCCATATCTCCTTCTTCTTCGTCGAATTCGTCCAACTCTTCGTCGTCACCTTCGACATATTGATCGTTTTCTTCTTCATATTCATATTCTTCTTCCTCCATTTGATCCTGAACACCTTCCTTCAACAAAACATCTTGGACAATCTTCTCTGGGAAATAATACATATCTCCATGTACATCCTAAAAAAAAAAACGAAAGTAAGTATTTCTGCTGTTCTATTGGTTGACCAAGTCCAAGTTCAAACTAAACTCTACTCTCGATGGTATAGTCTGACAAGTCTGGTTTATATATAATAGTTTAATACCTTATTCAATCTTTCAATCAACTCCTTCTTAATATTAACTGTAAGTTGAGCTGCAACCATAGCCTTTTGCTCACGAGCAGCATCTCTTCTCTCTGTCTTCTTCTTGATGGGTACCAACTCACGTCTAGACAGTAAAAGTAAAGTTAATTCGTCGGTCATTTAGGTCAATGAAGTCACCAGCAGAAGTGGTAGATAATGAACATACTTGATTTGTTTTCTAAGCTTTCTCATTCTAATTAAATATTGTGTAATCTTGATGTATCTTTGTTTGACACGATGAATCATGTGTCCGGGCCAGTATTCCATATTCTTGTCGATGGTGTCGATTGCATTCATAAAGTTTTGATCCAATTTGATTTTCTCCCATAGCTTAGCAGGAGTATGTGCACGTTCGATTGTCTTTATATAGAGATAGCAAACACCATTCTCTTCACGCACGGTAGCATATCTTGAGTTGGCCAATGGGCATGATACCTTATTACATGCACCAGAGACATTATATTCATTTCTACAAAACTTTGCTTCTTTAAATCTAAATGATCAAAATATCATCACATTATTTCCAAATGTTTCATTATATATTAATCTCTATCTCATCATTATCATCATTCTATTTTATTTTTTTTCACACATACGTTGTTTTAAAGGAACAAAACGAGTGATTGATCACCTCCCAAATTACATCATCTTGTTGCATTTTCTATTATTATTATTACTATTTAGTATAATGATATATATTTAAAACACTTTTAAGATATATATATGTATATGTATATGTATATACTGTATGTATATTTTAGCTAAAATAATTGACCTGATATAATAATAAAAGTAGGTGGGTGACGAAAGAAAGATCGCTACCTTGAAATATTTATAAATGTTAGTTTGTTCTCTTCTTATGAATCAAGTCGGTCGTTTTTATTTTTTTAATTTTTTCAAATTGTTTTTTAATTATTTAAAATTTAATATTTTTATTAATTTCAATATATCATATTTTCTAATGGATTGTGTATTGTTATAAAGTAGGAATCAAAATTGTTGATGATTTAAACTTTGTGTGAATATTAGTTCATTCCTTTTCTTGGTCACTCATAAGAGAAATTAATAAATTCAGTGAAGGTTAGACTGGTAATATAGGAAGATAAACTTGGATGTTCAATGTTTAACACTTCTATGACCAATCTACTGGCTGGACCATGGATACCAGAAGTAAATTGGTAATAGAAATTGATGACGGATAATAATAGAGTATCTGAAGGACTTTTTGTTTTTTTGATTCTTCATTCACATCATCATCCTTATCACCAAATAGAAAAACCTCGTTTCAACTTCTGATTTAGATATAAATCTCAATAATGATCATTATTATCTATGAATAAATTAGTTTTACATCATAAATATATATATATATATAAGTTAGTTTAAAATGAATAGATTAGTGTATCCATACACTTCCAACAAATTTAGGAGGACCTTTTTGTCTTAAAAAAAAAAAAAAAAAACATTTTGAAAAAAACGAAACTTTGTGTGTAGATTTCAATAATAATGTGATTGCAAAACTTGACAATCAGATCATTACTTTAACATAGTTATTAATTATATATTAGATTACTACAGAATGAGTACTTTGTTTGGTGGTCGTCCCTTCAAAGAGGGTTTATATTTAATCAACAAATGGAAGTTTATGACTGGTGACAAGGTATGTATTCTACATCTACTGATACACTCACTCAAGTCAGTAGACAGTATCAATAGTAGTGTTAACACTATGAACTAGCCAAATACATGAATGACATGATCATCAGTGTCATCATCAGTGTCATAATAATGTTACCAATGACAGATACTCAATTGAAACAAGTTATATTGGCTCATTGAAATGAAGATTAATCATCTTCAATAGTCGTCTTCTTCATCATCGTCAATAGCAGCAGTTAATATTAGAAAAGAATATTAATCATTCATATCATTTATAACAATAAATAATGATACAGGTTCAAATCTTGGCAGGTAGAGATAAGGGAAAGCAGGGTATTATTAAATCAGTAAACAGAAAACACAACAATGTATTGGTAGAAGGTTTAAAGTTGATTAAGAAGTTAGCAAAGTCCACCAAGAATCAAAAAGGTGGTGCATACACAAAGGAAGCACCAATTCATTATTCAAATTTAGCTCACGTCGATCCAAATACTCAGTATGTCATTCATTTATAATAATAATAATAGATGATTCGATAAGATTAGAATAGGTAGAATTAACATTTATGGATCAAAATAATATATAGAAAAGCATGTAAAGTACACTTCCAATTAATAGATGGTGTTCGTGAGAGAATCTCAAAGACATCAAACTCAATCATTCCAAGACCAACCGTTGATTTGTCCAAGAAGTGGCGTAAAGAGAACATCGAAGGACCATTGGACACACCAGCTACCGTTGTCAAGCAAAAGACATACGACGGTGTTATCGATAGCATAGACCCAAGACCAACCATTTAAATAATAATAATAATAATAAATAAACAAATAACTAAAACATTATATTCAAACAAAACAAAACATATAGCACCCAATAGCAATGACAAAACAAATAACAACAAACTACCCCTAATTTGCATAGACCACCAAACATTACTTAAATTTCAATTTTTATTTATTTTATTGTTGTTGATTCATGAATTCAAAGTACAAACAAAATAAACGAACAAATAATTATACTAAGTTTATTTGCAACAACAAGAACCAACAACTACAAGCAGAGTAGTGTAACAGATACCATAGTAAGAGATATTAGATAATATAGATACAATTGTATATAGTATAATAATAAGTAGAGAGCAATGGCTGATATGATTAAAAGTGAAAAGGATGATAATTTATCATTACCTAAAGGTATGATTGATGTATATATGTTTCGACTTGAGTAGAATAGATAGGAGGAAATTTTGAATGGGGTTACTAATATTTGATGTGTTACGTTGATCTATAGCCACCGTATCAAAGTTAATTAAGAGGTATTACCAGATGGTGTTAAATGTTCTACAGAGACTAGAGATTTAATTTTAGAATGTTGTGTTGGTAGGTATTCATTATTTATTCCATAGTCCCAGCAAGTCAGGAGAAAGAACTGATGATCAATTAACTTTAATAACCTTTTGGTTCAATGATAGAGTTTATACATTTGATTTCAAGTGAAGCAAACGATATATGTCAAAAGGAAACAAGAAAAACCATTGCTGCTGAACATGTTATCAAAGCTTTGAATGTAAATATTAATGCGATATTCAGTCACTGAAATTTGATATCAAAGATACTTGAGTATTAATAACTAGATACAACAACAGGAATTGGGATTTAACGAATATACACAGAAAGTATCAGAAGTCTATGACAAACATAAAGAGGAAGCAAGTGCAAAACCAAGTAAATCAAAGAAATTCGAAGGAAACAAGCCACCAGAACAACTACTCAGAGAACAACAACTTTTATTTGCACAGGCCAAATCTGCTTATCAAAAATAACAACAATGGTGAACAGCAGCCATCCGCTGAATAACGATCTAACGATCCGCAAAACACTCAACCATATGAATCACATCTCATATTCTATTTCGAAATCCAAACCAAACCAATCGAAATCCAAATCCGATGGATATCGTCGATACTCACTCAACTTGGTTTGATGGTAACCATAAATTTCACAATGATTGTTTATTTAACAACACAAAAACAAACAGCCACAATCAACCAATCAACCAACCAACCAACCAGCCTTGATTTAAATCTTGAAAGTACTTTTCAAGGAATATAATATAATATATTAACTTCAATGTTATGTTAAAATAATAAATATAATGATAATAACAATGATAACAAAGCTTACCTTAATGATCATCACCAAATAGATAGCAAGTTACTTGTAAAGCCAACATCATCATCAACAACAACGATGGAACATAATATATACAACTAACATTAGTTCATCACGGAGTCGTACAAAGGTAAGCTTCACTTTGCTTTACTTCTCTTCTTTGGAAAGTTCCAAGATGTTTACCAAAGGCAACAGGCAATCCATCAATCAACATTGATGTTTCCCACATCTAAGTTATTATTATTATTGTACAAATGTTAAAATTTCAAATAAAATCACTTTAAATTAATAGTTATTATTTTTAGAAAACAGCGTAGATCATTCACCTTAATATTTGGTGATGGGTTTGACAATAGAACAACCCCCATTATTATTATTTGAAAAATAGAATATTTATTTTCTTTTTGTAAAGTGAAGGGGTGGTGTGTGTTGCTTTTGAATGCGAACTAGTTTATAAGAACATGACATCAATAGCTCAAATACCACAACAACGTCAAACAATTCAAAAAGATTGGTTAACAATTATTATTATTATTTTAATTTAATTTTATTGATTATCAAACAACAACACAACAACAACCAACCATACATATTGAATTGTATTGTTGTTGTTGATTTATATTAATTACAACGATAGAAAATAACATAAACTACAAGCAATATCTGCATGTTATTTATTATTATTATTTAATATAGAGAGACACTACTAAACAGATACAGATATAGATAAATTCATTTTGATTAAGAATAATCAATAAATAAATAATAATAATATAGATAAATAGATAGATAGTTAATTAGTTAATTAGTTAATACAACATACATATAGATAAATAAAGATTCATTTTAATACGATAAAAACATATAGATATTTTTATATAGATATAATATTTTTAGTTCCAATTGATATTAGTAATAGAAAAAATAATAGAAGATGTATTCAAATTCAATGATGATGAATGGAGGTGGAGTAAATGGAGTTGGTGGTGTAATGTATAATCAACAACAACCAGTTTCAATGGTTTCTGTACCTCCACAACAGATGTATAACCAGCAACAGCAACTTCAGATGCTGCAGCAACAGCAAATGTTGCAACAGCAACAACAATATCAGTATCAACAACAACAATTGCAACAGCAGCAGTTACAACAACAACAACACAACAGCAATTGCAACAACAGCAATTACAACAGCAACAACTTCAACAACAACAATTACAACAGCATCAATTGCAGCAACAACAGCAACAGCAACAACAATTACAAAGACAACAGCAGCAGCAGCAACAACAACAACAATTAAATCAAGGATTTGATAATTCATTCTTTGGTGTTCCAAATAAGCTTTCCATCACCAAATCAAGGTCAACAACAAAGTCCACAACCAATTACTGAGCCAGGAAAGATTCCATCGATTAGTAACGAATCAAAAAGCTCAATATTCGAATGTATTCTACAAAGTTGGTGCAACCGATTCCTCAAAAATGCCAGGAAATATCGCAAGACCAATCTTCCAAAAGTCTGGACTCTCTAACGATGATTTAGCAAAAGTCTGGATGCTCTCAGATCTTGATCGCGACGGACATTTGGATCGTGAGGAATTTATTATTGCCATGCACCTATATATGCCGTAAAGAATGGATTGCCATTGCCACAGATTCTACCGAAGTATCTAGTGCCAGACTCCAAGGTAATCTATTATCAAACCACTGCCAACAACCAGAACGACTGGCAATCCTTCGCACAGACTTCAGTCTCACTACAACAAGCACAACAACAACCAGTACATTTAGCCATCAACCCACAGAATCAATTCATTCAACAACAACCCTCCAACAACAACAATTTTTCTCCAACAACCCACAAGACTTTGTACCTGCCAATATAAACCAAGTAATCATGTAGCAGGAAGTGCTATTACATTTGAACAAAGAGTTGCATTGGGTGCAGACTTGGACGCAGCACTCAAAAAGAATAAGAATCGATTCAATTAAATCTAATCAACAACTCATGATATTAATATAACATTTTATTTATTTATAACCAACCAACTTTGTACTTAATACAAATAAAGTAAATCTATGATCCTTTTCTTAAAGTATTCATTCCATGTCTTCAATCAACATGTTGCGATTATTACATCTTTTTTCTTGTTGGGCATGGTTTGACAAATGTTAACTATGAGTTTTCACTGGCCCAACTTAACAAACATCAAAAAAGTTGAGTTTTCAACTCACCTCAACTGGGATGGAATTAGGAGTCCTTTTATCATGTGATTTCATGCGATTGACAAATTGTTAAACAGACACAATGAGTGATTTAGACCTTAGAAACAAAGTAACATAGACAATTGGCAACAGGAAATATTTATTCCAAATTTATCTATTAGAGATTTATTGGATAATAATAATTCTGAAATGATATCAGTCTATTTTAATCAAGAAAATCAATCTATTTCAAACTACGGTATGTTCTTTCAACCATTCAATCACCACATCTGGTCAATCAATTTGTCAGTGATAAATATTAACTATCCTTTAAAGAATATGATTCTCTTGTAGTTTTAATTGGAAATAAACCAAACAATAATAAAAGTAAGAAATGGAAGAGAAGATATAATAATAGTTGTTCTATTACCTATAAGAAGACTGGTAGACTTGTAAAATATCATCTCAATGAGGAATGCCCTGTTTTTGCTAATTCATTGTCCCTATCCTACTTTTACTATTTCTGAAACGAATTATCTTAAACCAAGAGGGATGTTAGAGATCGAGTACCCAAAGGTGGTGGATTCCGAGTCTATTTTTATCCAAAATAATCAAAGTTGTTCCTTTTCAAATAGAGACCTTTCTTGACTCTCAACTTCTCAATATTAGTTTGGATTCTGTTTTTTATAGTCGTTAGAAAGTATTATACCCTCAACTATGACTATTGGGACAAAGTATTTGAAAAACAAAAAACCAAAGTCTTACACATTTACCAACTATTTAGAACAATCAAAACACATAAGATTTCATCTAATAATTACTCCACCAAACACCATTGTATTACTCAAAACACCATTGTGGATAGCACAGAAATCATTAGTTTTCCTAATCAACCTCCTACCGAATTGAATTCCTCTACTTCAACAATATAATTTTTATGGATTCCCGAATTTATATTACAGTAGAATCACCAATTTATCAACAATTTATTAATGATAGTAGTAATCATCTAAATTATTCTGGAAATATTTAGCATGAAATCCATCAAGAAATAGTTGATATAGAAGAGTTCTATCAAAATTGAATACAATAAGACAAGCAGATCTTATCATTCTCTTTTACACAATCCTAATAATATAAATTGTTTTGAACTATATATTGGGGAAACCTATTCTATTGATTACTTTGGGGGTTGGATTACAGGTCTATGCCGGTAATGTTGATGAGTACACACTTTGTATACTATTGAAAGTATAACAAACAATTATTTACCAAAATCATACCTCCAAAACATAATAATAGAACAACATACATGGGTGGATCTATATTTTTCCTTAAAGTTAGTGTACGAACATTTTTCTTATTAATAATAATATTACCTCCTTGTTCAGTTGTATTTGAATATGTTTGTTGTACATTTTTTGAGATAATATTAAATGGAAAGTAGGACTTATTTTCTTGAATAGGTAGGTTTTTTAATTTAAAGTAAATATTAATATTTAATCATCAAGTAATGATTAAAATGAACTTACCATCTGTGATTATATATGCTGAGCTCTCTCGTCCATACAACTTTTAGTGAAACGAAATCTGATTGTTCTTTTATTGGAATAACTATCATAGTGTTATTCTCAGCCATTATTATTTCTTCCTGGGTATAGCCTGAACTCAATTTAACCATTATGTCTTTGGGATTGTATCCAAAATTCTTTCCAACGATAGTTATCTCATTATCTGTGGTATAGACAAAGGATATTTCTGGATCTACATTTTTAATAGTAAATATTATAACAAACACTTTAATGAAATCCATTGAAATTAAGTCAACTTACCTTCCCAGTGTATTGTTGGAAAGGTTCTTATTTTTCCAATGTTTAATTGTGGTGAAAATGATGACTTCTCAATATTGTTTAAAATCACCTCTGATGACAATGTAAAGAAACCTGTAGTATCGTTAATTACACTGATTTCAGATCCAAAATCGAATTTAAGAGGTTCTTGATGCATTGATTTGAAAAAATGACCAGTAACTGTAATCTGGGTTTGGGAAGATGTTGGGACTGTAATAGAATCTGGATCTAACCTTATTAAATTAAGATCTTTATATTCTGAACAAAACCTTTTTAATTCCAACACACATATTCTACACCTTGGAGATAATACATTGATATCTAGTATAGGATAGACCATTGTAGTATTATTTATCGGTGTAATTGGTACTAATACATAGGATTTTGTGTCCTCTGATTCATCAAAGTATATATAATACTCTTGATCTAAAGGAAACTCACCATGTAGAGTAATGTTTTGTGAATTTAAACTTTACATATGAAACTACTGGTACAGTTATTTCACCTATTAGTATTAATAAGGTATCATTATATTAACTTAGTTAGATAAAAGTTTTTTAAGTATAAAATAACATAATGTTTTTACCCTTGGTTAAAGATAAAGTTATTAAAATAAATACTAATAATAATATTAAAGAATTCATTTTTATTGCTAATTTTACATTTACTAGTAAACCAACTAGGTATAAATATAATTATTATTCTACTTTATTGAAAATATTTATAGTAAGTAAAGAGAAGAGTAATTAATTGTATAGTATAAAATTTATTTATATTTTATTTGTCCAATTAAAAGACAATCATTATTTGTTTAGTATGATCATACCACTGTGTGTCAGTAACTTGAATTTATAGAGGTATAAATTAAAAATGATTTGGTGTTGCTGTGATTGTATAGTTGTAGTGTGAGTGTTTTGTTGTTTTCAATTAATAAAAAACAAGAATTTAATATATCTGTTCAACTTGACCACTAGCTAATAGATGAAGTATATATATGTATGCAATTAATCAAAATTCAGGGGTGTACACTTCTAAATTAATTTGCCTCTATCTGAGATGAGAAATAATGTAAGATAACATTGTGACTTGAACATCTTTACACTTCTAGATATCCCTGATGATGTATAACTTGATAATTTGAACAGACTTATTTTGTAATTACAAAATAATGATATTTAAAAATTATAAATTATTTATTTAAATCTTTTTGGTTCCTTTTCTTTGGATAACTGGTTTCTTTTCTTGTTCTTCTTCTTCTTCTTCCTCTTCGGATTCAGATGAGGAATCTTGTTCGATTTTAGCGCTTTCTTTGGTAGCGGTTGTGTTTGTTGAAGTTGAACTACCAGTGGTGGTTGCCTTGGTAGGTTGAGCGGATGGCTTGACCAAACAGATCAAGAATGGAAGGAAACCAAGAACGACAGCACCTGCAACTGGGACTGGATTTTCCTTGGCGTAGACGGTGAACATTTCAGTGTACATCAAAGCTTGATCGAAAAGTGAGAGCTCTGGGTTCAACTTTTTAGCCTTTTCCTCTTCTTCCTTGGCTTGACGTTCCTTTTCCAATTTGAACTTGGGAGCCCAGGTTTCAGCAGCCAAACGATCAGCCTCAGCCTTATCGTGAGTGATGATAAAGTTGTCAAAGTAGAGATTTGGTGACATGGTCCAGATCTCAATACCAATGGCACCGATCTTTTCGACGATGTATGGGTTCTCGATTTCGTAGTAGTTTGGATTGTCAATTTGCTTGGCCTTCCAGACACCCTTGTAGGCGGGGTTGTCAATCATTGGAGCTGACCACTTACCCTTATACAATGGGTTTGGAATGATTGGTGGCTTCCATTTTCCGCACATACCATCGGCACACTTTGGATTGGGGATGGTAGCTGGCTCCCATTCTCCGTCGTCTTCGTCGTTCCACTCGGATGGCTTCTGGTCCTCTGGATCTGGAATGTACTCTGGTTCGTCGTCCAACCATTCTGCTGGCTTGACGGCATCTGGATCCTCAATTCTGTTTGGTTGATCTTCATCCCAGTCATCTGGCTTGGTAGCAGTTGGGTCTGGCATCTGAGGATCATCAATCCAGTCGGCTGGCTTGTGATCAGATGGGTCATCGATAACCTTTGGTGGGTTGAATGGTGGTTGGAAGGAGGTGTGGAAGCTTCCCTCTAGTGAGTTGACTTGGTCGAGGTAGATGCTGAATTTGTTGTCTGGTCTGATGTGAAGAGTGTAGAGATGGGAGAGATTGTCAGTCTTGATGGCTGGCTTGGACTCGATCAACTTCTCTTCGAAGGTCTTGGTGATTGGGTTCAATGATTGCACAATAAAGTGAATACGGTTGTCAGAACCGCACTTGTCTGGACCAAACATAATGGAGTATGGGGTGTTTCCGTTGACTTGATCAATGTCGAAGGAGTCGGTAAGCCTGGTACAACTTGACGTAGGCACCACCGCAGTCCAAACCATTTTGCAACTTGACTTCGTATTGTACTACCAAGTCCTTACCGGTGTTGTCGATTGGCTTGATGAGCTTGTTGGTGATCGCATAACGCTTGGCCAATTGTGGGAGTACCAAACCCTTGTCGGATGGGTCGAAAGTGTTTTCTCAGCGGCACGAATCTCATAGTCAGCCTCTGAATGTACGGACTTGACCCAACGTGAGTGGGTAGCCGATTGGAAGTCGTCAAAGAAGACAGTGGACTGTCCCGGGGTGAAGGACAACACACAACCAACAATGATCGACAAGATAATAGTTAAATATACAATTCTCATGTTCTGTTCCTATACAAATTAGATAGATAGATAGATAGTTAGATGATAGTTAGATAGAGTTAGGGAGAAAGAGATAGAGAAGATAGATGAATGGGATCCCAGTTTAGCTAACTAATGTCACTAAAACTAAACTATCACTTTAATTTAAAGTTTAATCTAATAAAAAACCTACACTATTGTTTAATAATATTTGAAAAAATAAGTAAGTGTGAAATGTGTGCCATGTCACTCAATATCAATATTTTTACAATTCAGAAGATGACTCACCACTCTACTTCACCCCCCACATTAATATATAAAAATAATGAAGTTCAATTTAACAACAACACAAAACAACCACACTACTACCACATTAAAATTCATGAAAAAAATTAAAAATTAATATTATAACATAAAAACTTGCATGCTGTTAGGTTGTTGTTAGTGCTGCTGTAGCTTTCTTTTAGCTTTATTTATTTCAATATATTGGATTTGTGTCACTAACAAGTCAGACTAAAAAACACAACAACAGCAACAACATCAACAACAACAGCAACAACAACAACTCTACTCTTAAGAAGAAGAAGACCGCCTCCTCCTCCTCGTCCTTAGTCTAGACTAATTATATATCAACAGAGGAGAACATTACTTAATACTGACTCTACTCTATCCTACTCTTCTCTAATCTACTCTGTTCACATTCCACCATGGCGACACCTTTAATGTCGGGTGTCAGTAATACACCAAAGGCAAACGGACTGGGTTTGCTAACGGTTCTACAGACGGAGCTGAGATCGATTTCTCAAGAGGCAAGATCAAAGTTTCCTGCTATAAAAGAAGCCTCTGAACGTGGTATTCTCAAGCTAAAGTATATTGAAGAGCAATCTACTTCCATCGATACTCTAATAGTTGGTATGTAATCATGTTGAGTTCCATTGATCAAGTGCACTAGTGGGTGTACCCTACATCGTATCATTGATGCTTACAAGCATATCTTTTCAAAAGCATTGTCAAAGTCGGAGGATGTGCTGAAGCCATTCTTGATGTCATGTGATACCAAGAACCAAAAGATGGTGTCGATTGCAATTGGCTCAATTCTAAAATTGATTTCACAATCCGCTGTGTCTATTGTATGTATTTATTAATCAGATCAGAGTCGACCAGATCAGGTTTGGTTATATCAGAGGGTCTATCGGCACCAGCAGTAGTAACTAATCAAATCAATCATATCCATTCATAATCTATTTTTCGAATTATGATTGCACTCATTGTAGACTACATTACCTTCGATTTTGAGTAAGATGGCAATGTTGATTGATATTGGAAGTGAAGAACCAGTACAACTAAAGGTTTTACAGGGATTGTTGATTTTGATAACTACATTACATGATCTGCATGATGATCTGCTATCACAGTGTTTGGTGCTATGTTTTCGTTTACATTGCAGTAAGAATACATCAATTCAAAAGACATCATCTGCAACTTTGCCACAGATCACTAGAATCATATTCGATCGTGTTATATCTGAGATGAACAACAATGGCAGCCAAGATGACATCACTAACAGCGATCAAAACAATGATGCTACAACTATTGAAATCACCCCAATTGGTGGAAATACAATGGATCAACAGCAAACTACAACTTCTGAATCACCTAACCATAGCGAGGAACAAGCTAGTGAAACAACAACTACAACGACAACCTCTACTGAGGAGACATCTTCATCTACTCCAAATATCACCGCCGATGAACAGCCACAACAACAATCAGTTTCAATAACCAATTCAACAAACTCATCACCCATTTTGAATTCTTCTGTTTCAGGAACTATACCTGCCGATCCGATGTCACCAACACTTGGCGTTAGCAATAAAGCGCCACCCTCATTGAAGCCATGTGCGCGTGATGCATATCTGTTGCTTCAAGATCTATGTCATATTACAGGTGGAGACAATCCAAGTTGGTTTACCCCCCACCACAACCATTTCAAGAGCAACTGGATTGGAGTTGATTGAGATGATTATATCTGTACATCAACCAATTTTTACACATGTAAGTTTATAGATTGGAATTAATATGCGCCAATTTACTCACTACTTACATTACATTCAGTTGGAGGAGTTTAAATTTATATTAAAAGATAGAGTATGTCCATTATTGATTAAGTCATTCAAGTTTAAGATGGACTTTTTCCACACAGTCCGTTTAATGAGGATTATCACACAGTTCATTTCAAAGTACAGCGAGGTCATGGTTACAGAGTCAGATGTTTTGCTGACAAAGAGCATCAGGATGTTGGAAAGTGATTCAACTTCGTGGATGCAGGTACTTGCTTTGGAATCGTTTAAAGTTTACAGCGAGGATCCACAATTACTTTCGAATGTTCTATAAGAATTATGACAAGGACAACAATGCAGCAAAGATATTCGAGAATATGGCTTCGGCAATTGGAAGATATGTTCAAACATTGTACGTCCTCGACAGCTCACATTATGTCTTTACAAACACTAGCAAGAACAGATTGATGGACATGCTTTGGCAAACTGAAGCACCAGCTGTGCGTGAGTCATACATCATATCGGTTTGCACTGAATGTATCACAGGTATTGTAAACTCTGTGGCAGAGATAAACAACCCTGATGTAAATGTAGATTCTTTCCCCCATGGAATGGCTTCAGCATGCTGGGTGGCTATTCTTGCTGCTATCTCTATGCTTCTCAGCAAGGCTGCTGATGAAACTCTTATCCAAATCATTTTGAAATCGCTACAGTCCTTCACTAACACTTGTGGAGAGCTTCACTTGTCTGCCCCACGTGATGCTCTGCTCACGTGTCTTTGTAAAACCACTACACCACCTTCATTGGCTGATCAGCCATCCGACATGTCTATTGATGGCGAATCAAGTGGACGTTCAGCCAACACAGATAAATCAAGCGGATCTAACTACACAGACGACAAAAACAAGAGGGATTCCTTGCCAATGTTGACACCTTCACAATACTATCCTACAACAAAAAACATTCTCTCTGTTAAAACCCTGTTAAATATCGCACATTGCATGGGTTCTGTTTTGGATGAAGCATGGATTCTAGTATTGGAGACCCTTGAGACTTGGGATAAGGTGCTCAAAACTATGCATCAACAGCAACAACAAGAAGAGAGAACCTCCTCGTCATCAGTTAGTAATGTTTCTAGTCCACGAATCGGACAAGGTGAAGTACCTATCTTAATTACAGCAATGAATAGCCTTTTCAAGTCCTCATCTCAACTCGATGAGAGATCCATAAACTTCCTCTTTGATGCACTTGCCAAATTGTGTCAACAAACCCTTTCAAAGTCTGGATTCCAAATTAATTCGCCAACCAACATGTTTGCTATTAACAAATTGGTAGAGGCATCAATGGCTAATCTAAGTCGTATCGACAAGTTATGGGGATTTATTTCAACCTACATCGTCGAGACCTGCAACCACAAGAATTCATATGTTCGTCTCTATGGTGTTGAATCACTTACCAACATCATCAAAACAGCACTTTCTATTCCAGCACCCCCATCCACCGAAAATGAGGATGACGTCACCGATGAGGCTGCCTCAGAAATCAGAGGATGAATATGTTCCAGCTGCTAAACGTTATCGCAAGTGGAATATTGAGAGAATGCAAGTAGAATTCTTCAACACCATCGAAGAGATATCATTCTCACAGTACATCGACACCAAAGAGAAGATCCTAGAGTCTATCCACCAGATCTTTATCATCTTCTGGACAGACACTTTCGACAGCCTGGCCAATTCTTCTCTCCATCTTGCTTCGAGTCGCTCAAAACAATGAAAAAGCATTCATTCCAATTGCTTTTGAAAGTTTGAAGTTGATTTGCAATGAATTCCTTTCCAACTTAACACCAGAGTGTTTGGTTCTAACTATTGAGGTTATCTCGGCATTTGTATCACAAAAATCCGACATCAATATCAGTTTGACCGCCAGCTCTGGTTTGCTTTCTGACCTTACCTATTTCCTTGCAAATGAAAATGCATTGTCAACCTCTAAATACAATACAACCACCATCGAACAGATCAACCATTCAATAGATCAAAACCGTAATAATGAGGATAAAATTGACCAACTGCAGATAAGCAAAAACAACAGAGCCAGACCAAGCATTCCAAACTCATCACCATTCTTTATCGAGCGAAAGCAGAGTGTCATGTGCAGAATGTGGTTGTGTGCGTACACTTCAATGAAACAGCTATGCATCGATCCTCGTCCAGCCATCAGAAATGGTGTTATTGTATCACTTTTCCAAACACTCACCAACTTTTTACATTTACTCGACAAGGATCTAATTGAAACTATACTTTGGAACATTCTATTCCCACTCATTGAAGAAGTTAAGCAATGTTCAGAATTAGCAGATAAAGAAAGAATAGATTCAGACTTGGGAGGTGGAGTTATGTTGTAAGTAACAGATATTTTTCATCAATATTTAGTCTTGATACTAATAATCTTTATTTAAATAAATAGGTTGGTTCATCATAGTAGAAATACAGCACAGAAGCAATGGGACGAAACACAAGTATTACCCATTGGTAGAATGATTATTGTATTCAAGACATTCTTTGACACACTCAGTCAACTACCAACTTTCAACAAAGCATGGGAGAAACTATTGAATATCTTGGAAACTGAATCAAAATCTTCAAGCAAAGAGGTTTCAATGGCATCAATATCATCACTTCACGAAATTGTTAATTCAAATATAACCGATGGAACACATCACGAACTAAGTGAATCTGTTTGGGAAACTATCTTGAGGCTGTCGACAAAGCTTACAGATTCTAACTCTGTTGCTAAAACACTGACTGTTTATATCAAAGTATTTTTAGACCTCTACCAAAAAACCAAGTTATCGTTGAATCACACTCAAATGCTTCGAGTTTTACAGATTCTCTATCCATTAGGTCTTTACATATCAGAGTCAGCCACTGACTTGTCTAATCCACAAGTTCATACATTACAAATGATTAAATCTTTGGTAAGCATAGTTAAAATTTTTACTCTGATATATAGTTGGCTAATTACTTAATCATTTTCTTTCAACTAGCCTCCTATTACAGAAGAACTATATCCAACATTAATTTCAATGCTACTAAAATATGTTTCAATTGGAATTTCTTACGAATATTCACCATCTACATATGAGATTATATTCCCAAACATAACAATTTCAAAGGATTTGGTATATTATTCATTGATTACCGAAAAATCTATGGATTTGATTAGTGAGCTATTCCTTCATCCAACAACGACCAACTCAATGAGAGCCTCAATTTATGAAGATATTCTTAAGGTA
Source organism: Heterostelium multicystogenum (assembly GCA_003667245.1). Taxonomy (NCBI): domain Eukaryota; phylum Evosea; class Eumycetozoa; order Acytosteliales; family Acytosteliaceae; genus Heterostelium; species Heterostelium multicystogenum. The sequence continues at coordinate 13,252 of RCNN01000010.1, read as the reverse complement.
TTTGGTGCAGCAATAATGACAAAATATACCAAATATCATTCCAATGTTTGGAAGGTAAGATTATTTTTAAATTCTTCAAAATTACTTTATATTGACAAAATTTACAGTTGGCAGTATCAAATCTTATCAAGATGTTGCCGCTTGGCTTACTTTCAATTAATGAGGATTCTAGTGTATTAAATGATATAAAGAGAAATATGATATGGACAGAGCTGATCGATTCAATTCAAACATTTGTACTGCATGAAAGAAATGCAGCTAATGCACAATCACCTGACAAGAAGGCAGAGGAAGATCGTTACGATGTTGATTTAATCAATGCAATCTCCAAGGAAATGGTCGGATTCTCTGGAATTAGAGTTGAGAGAGTGTCGATTATCCGTGATAGATTGGTAGAGATTCTAAATGAAGGATCGATGCTTTCGCCACAGGGTAGAGAAAAAGTATCGCAAGCATGTTACCAGAATTTTGTTTTCAGTATGCGGAAAGGCAACTTCCAACAACCCTGAATCGATTGAGATTGCTAAGATCATATTGCCAGTAATTTTTGAAGCGATGTAAAGAGGTATTACAGAAATTCGTGATTGACGAAAGACAGAGTGGTAATTGCCCTCTACCCCGACATCGCCTAACAGAGGTATCATTTATCCTTAAGGAGATACAAAATCTCCAGCTTCAACCCGGAATCTATCAGCCATCCAGCTCAATGAATCCAAACAGCAGTGCATTGCTTGGTGGCAAGAGACCACATCTCCTTGAGCTATTCACCATTTTAAGTGATTGTATTTGTACTTCAGAGAAAGAAATCAAAGAGTTACTGAAAAATATTTTCTACATTGTTGCATCAGAATTTCTATTTTTAGATTCTGCTACACAATAAAAGATAATAAAAAGATAGTTTAAATATAACAAGAAATAATAACAAAAAGCTTGGATTTAGATTTTTTGTTAAATCACAAATCAATCAATTATTTCTAATTTAATATAAATAATTAATGATAGGGTGGTGGGCATGACCACATTTCTTTATATTTTCTTCATCTTTACAATCTTAATATGGTTATTTCTTATCATGATCTGCTTTATCTAATTTAATATTGGTTTGCGCTGATGCTCCCCATAAACTTGGTGATTTAGTGTTTGTAGTTGTGGTTGTTTCAGTGTGGGGAACTGTAAGTTTACTCTGTACATCGGTGATGAAAGAATCGAATGAAACCTGTGATGTCAAGGATGTAGGAGTTGTTGTATTGTCATCTGTCATAGCTTCGGATTTCGGTGCCATTCCATTAAGTAGCTCAGCAACTCCAAGTTGTAGCTTCATTTGGACGGATGGATCTAGCTGTGGTTTTATAGCCTCGGTAGCTGCAGCCTGACCTTTCTTCATCAGTGCATTGTTCTTTAGATCAATCAATTGAGTAACACAATTTCCTAAATTATAATCGCATGAATAAGCTACCCAATCAATTACACCTTCTTCTACTGTCTTTCCAAATAATTCTTTCAGTTCCTGATGCAGATGAATTCGTAGAGTTAGGAAAATGTTGGAAATTAAGATTGAGTGCATATACATACTTTTAAAATTTCTTGTTGTGAATATGTTTTCTTATTGGGATGAGATGATTCTTTCTCTTTCTTAATGTGCTCAAAATTCTTTTCAAGTTTCTCTTGTTCTTCAATCAATTGTAATTGTAATGCACGCTTTTCTGCTTCTGAAAGTCTGCTGGTGAGTGGTTGTCTTGGTGGCAGTGGCGCAGCTGGTTTCTCCTCTTTGAGTTTATTTATTTGGTTTTGTTCATTCACCAATTGGTCGATAACAAGCTCGAGATTACCATTACACATGATATAATAACCCTTCAATTCAAACTCCTGATAGGTGTTGCCAAAGATGTCTTGTAAAGTCTTTATATCCTCATTGAGCTTCGGGAACAGAGACTCTTCTGTAGCTGGAGGAAGATCATCCTCATCTGCCAGTAACTCTTCATCCTCGTCTTCATAGCTCATTGAATCTGACAATGATATTGATCTGCCTTCTGACATCTCCTGACTTGAATCATTGATATCTCCGCCTCCCAAATTCAATTTTTTAGCTTGCTCAGCAATTAACTCCTGTTGATCGTGTCTTTTTTGCAACTCAGGAATACTCTTTTCCACACTCCAAGAATTACGTTCAAGGATTGAGTAAACTTTACCATCTTTCTCAAGTAGAGGGAACATAGAGACGATCTGTTCAACTAGTTCGAGACGATCTTGGTAATCCAAGTGTGGCGTAACTCGGTATGGAGTGAATCTGGTATGCAAACTAAACTCGTGTTTCTTACTGCCATTAGTTTCATCGCCTTTATCATTATTATATCTGTTTGGATCTGCCAATGGCAATGATACAACAGGTCTCATGTGTTGAGCTGATGCCGCTGCAGTTGGTGAATAATCATTCGAATTAGAAGCAAATGTCGGAAACATTATACCTCCAATCTTGTTACCAAGAATTCCATGATTTTGTATATTATTATTGTTGTTGTCCTCACTTAAAGTTGGACTTTGAGCCGACAAGACTGTTGTTGGTGTTCCAATACCATCCTTATCATTGTTATTAATTCCACCATCAATATTGCTGCTACTATTATTATTATTCTGCATAGATTCCTCTTCCATTTTTACACTATTATCTAATATATTTCTAAAATAAACTATCTTATATTCTCTCTTTACTATTCTCGATCAAATAAGTTTAGTTATTTGATAGATGTTTGAATCTAATCTATCAAGCGACTGGTTGACTGAATTACTGACTAACTAACTAACTGGATATGTAACTCTAAGAACTAAAGATAGAATAGAAACAAACTAAATATAACTAATTCTATGAGAATATTAATAAAAGCTTTATAAATGTGTTTTTTTTGAATATGAGTACTCACACACACTTAAATACACACACCACAAACAACAATATAACACATTCTCACCTCCTCTCCTCTTTTAAATACTTTATAATGAATGTCAAATTAATAACTAATAAAATAAAAATAATAACAAACAAATGCAAACAAACAAAGTCAAACTAACATTTGAACTTACCTACTCTATTTATTATCAACTAATAAACAAACTACTTATGTTTTTATTGTTATTATTACAGTAGTTATAGTTTATATTATTATTACTATTATTGTTTTTTTAGTGGTGTAGTTGAATTGAGTCTTTTTGATGGCTTTGGTTGTTTTATAAATGTTATCAAAGAATGATATAAATGAATAGACAAGACTAGACTGGATGCGACTAGATAGACTATTTTGTAAGATAAATAAATAAAAAGGTACTTAATATTATTTTATATTAATTTTTAAATAAAATCAAACAAAAAATATTTTTTAATTTATTTATTTAATTTTACTATTTCTTATAAAAATAAAAGGGGGAAACAATTTGCAAATTATGAAATAAAGAACTTCATTTAGAGAAAGTTGTTGATTGCCAATATTTCAAAAGTTAAGAACCCATCCTGTTGCTCAGTGAACGAATGAATGAATGAAGTTTACCAATAGCAAAGAATTAACAGGTCACCAAGGATCAGTTTTAGTTGTAAGATTCAATCGTATGTTTCGATCGATATACACTGTGTTGAGTTGAATCAAGTAAACTAACTTATTGGTTATCGAATTTATTTACTTTCAAGATGATGGTCAATATTGCTTGAGTGGTTCACAAGATAAAACTATTAAACTATGGAATCCAGTTAAACAGTTGTTGGTTCATACTTTTGGTGGACATGGTTATCCTGTGCTCGATGTCTGTAGCTCTGCTGATAACAATCATATATACAGCTGTGCGGAAAGACAGTTGTATCAGTGGGATATCCCATCGGGTGAGACTATAAGAAAGTTCAAAGGTCATTCACATGTATGTATGGTGTGGAATGAATCCCATAATTGAGACTGAATGGATTGCTTACTAACTTGTTATTGCCAAACAGACTATAAATTCAATAGCTTTGAACAAAGATCAGTCGGTTCTTCTCTCTGGATCCTATGATAAGAGTATCAAGATATGGGATTTGAAGTCAAGAAACATTGATCCTATTCAGGTTCTTGATGATGCTCAAGACAGTATCACATCGGTCATTTTCAACGACGATGAGTTCGAGATTATATCCACAAGTGTTGATGGTGGCGTTAGAATCTACGACATCAGAAATGGAAAATTAAAATATGATCAAATGAATCGTATGTATTAATCGATTTCCAGTTGAGTGATTCTTGACTGATCATGGTTGTTTTTCAATAGATGCATTGTCCTCGGTTTATTTGACACATGATAAGAAGTGTTTGTTGGTGAGCTCCATGAGTTCAAGTATTCAATTATTAGAAAAGAAAACAGGTGATTTACTCAATGATTTCACAGGCCATCGCAACAGTGTATACAAACTAAACAGCTGTACCGTGTTTGATGACTCACTTGTTGTCAGTGGGTCCGAAGACAATGATATCTACCTTTGGGACATTGTTGAAGGATACGTAGTCGACAAGCTTAAAGCCCACAAAAATGTCGTCACATCAATCGACACTCACCCCAAGCAACACATCATTGTTTCTGCATCAACAGACAACACCATTAGATATTGGGAAAGAAAATGAACGAACAACTACATGTCTACCAACTTAGCAATTAATTGGCAACACAGTACTACCATTCAACGATCTTCACTCTCCATTCTCAACACTTTTGGATTCAAATGAATAAACAGAATTAAACATACATTATTATTAATTGAATAGATGATGTTCTTTATTAATAAATACATTCCATTCAACAATATTTATTTTATCCTCGAAAAAAATGTGGACTTTGTCCAAATTGGAAACTTAGTGAATCTTCAATGAATAACTTGATTTAGTAACTGTTTAAGTACTTATATATAGTTCTAAAAGAATACTTACTCATGAGATTTGATAAAATAAATATTGTTGATGTTTATTTATGTGATAAAGATAATACATCAATTCATTTATTTGTTTATCTTGTTTTGAAGAATGAAATGTAATGAATTGAGTTAGCTCTATTTTACATTAGTTCAATAATATTAAATTTATTAATCACAATTTTAATTAATAACTAACAAGATAACTGTAACCCATTTTACATGTTAAACTAAATCTTTTCCAATCTTGTAGGATACCTTAGTATGAGGGTGACCCATTAAAATTTTAAAACTTTGTTGTTCAACTTGGAGTCTCGTTTTAAACCACATTCATTTACATTTTAAATGGTGCAATTTTAACCATTGAATTCAAACTGGGCAATTTTATTATTAGTATTGCTATTCAACTTTTATTTCTTACCATAGATAATTTAATCTCTTGTGATAAATTGTTGTTTTTAAATTGAGTTAACAAAAGGGTGTCTTTCATGTTCTCCATGTTGTTGTATTGATGATTGTAATTGAAAGGAATTTAAAGTGATCAGCTGTTTTGTTTCGTCTTTTTTTTGTTTCCAGTTTGGTGCTGGTTCAAAAAATAGAAGTTTTTAGTATTTCAATGAGCTTGGATGGAATATTCAAATTAAGATAAGAAGAAAAGAATCAACCATGCCCAATAGTAGATAATAATTTATTCTGTTTAAATTGTTTTATACTTCAAATGAAATAATCCTTTCCTTTTCCTTTTCAATGTATGGGCTTAAGTTAAAATAACTTTATCAGTAACTAATAATCATTATTTTAAAGGTAACATCAATTATTTGAATGTAATGTATTTTGGAGAAACACTTCGTCATATTAGTGATTCACCTAAATATCTGTTATAATGGTTAAATTGAATCATCAGAATCACTTCAATAAACAACCACTCATTAGACAGAAACAACCTTGTCAAGATGATAAAACAGAATGGAGCATGAAAGTTCGAACTTTCATACCACCTTGTTTGATTTTTCTGAAATCCAAATAAAATGTCTGAAAAATTAAACAACCCTTTGTTTAATTGCATGGTTTAGTGCTAAAAAAATCGATAAAAATGAAACTAAATTAAAAGAATTTTGGCAAATTCTTTGTTTTTTTGATTGCAACTTGATGATCCAACTATAGATCATCTACCAAAAAGAAACTAAAATCAAACAACGGATCTGCTTGAAGACCTCCATCTCTACAGTCAAATAATAATAATAAAGTACGAGCTAAAAAGATCAATTCTTAACACTGGGACTTCTAAACCATCAAACATCACCCAAACCTAGATAGATTTGATTTTAATTTATGTGCAACCTGTTTAAAAAAAAAGTCTGCAAAACCTGAAAAAATTGAAAAACAACAACTGTAAAGGTTGATCCCTAGTGTGTCACGACCTGAACTGAAATGTGATTAATGAAAATAGGCAACACAAGATTTTACTTGAATTTAATTTATAATTATTATTATTATTAATTTTTTGATTTCTTTGCTTGGAGCTTGCTGTAATAAAGGAGTCCAACCACCACATATAAATAAAAGATTCCAAGGCTCTTAAACCATTTAATTTTCTCATCCTCTATCAATTTATCATTCACCAAATTCAATTACTATTATCTTTTTATAAACTTATAAATTTAAAATATCTATAAGATGCAAGCTCCAGCTGTACCATTTGCATGCTACACTCCATTCTCAATTGCCCACGACCTCAAGAAGGACGCTGAGATGTTGAGAAAGGCTATGAAGGGAATTGGAACCGATGAGAAAACTTTGATCACCATTCTTGCCAACCGTAACTGGGAGGAGCGTGCCGGAATCATCAGAGAGTACACCACCCACGTCGGAAGAGATTTGATCAAGGACATCAAGTCTGAGACCTCTGGTAACTTTGAGAAGGGTTTGATTGCCCTCCTCACCGACCCAGCCATCTTTGACGTCGAGTCCTTGATCAAGGCCATGAAGGGTGTCGGAACCAACGAGGCTGTCTTGACTGAAATCCTCGTCACCAGAAACAACGCTCAAAAGGCCAGAATCAGCCAAATCTTCGCCACTCAAACCGGAAAGTCACTCAAGCACGCCATCTCCTCCGAGACCAGCGGTGACTACAAGCACTTGTTGGAAGAGCTCTTGGACCCACGTGATGAGTCATGGATTGTCGACCCAGCTAGAGCTGCCACCGACGCCGAGGCACTCTACAAGGCCGGTGAGGGTAAGATCGGAACCGACGAGAAGACCTTCATCAAGATCTTTGCCAACCGTAACTTCCTTCAAATCCGTGAGATTGCCAGAATCTACGAGACCATCCACAAGAAGCACTCACTCGAGAAGGCCATCGAAAGCGAATTCTCTGGTGATATCAGATCAGCCTTGAAGTCCATCCTCCTCTTTTCCCAAGACTCATTCGCCTACTTTGCCAGAGTACTCCACAAGTCAATGGCTGGTGTCGGAACCAACGACGAGACTCTCATCAGAAACGTCGTATACTGCCAACCATTCATCACCAATGTCGCCAGAGCCTACGCTGCCACCGTTGGAAGATCACTTCAACACGACATCGAAAAGGATTGCTCCGGTGACTACAAGAAGTTATTGCTTGACATCGTTACAGTTTAAACGGCCCACCCTTGTGATGAGCCATCATTCAAATCTATTTGAAATACTAGTAAATAAATCTTGTTGTATCATTAAAACAAACATATTCATCTTTTAATCTGTCATATCAAATAAGTCAAACACAATATTGATCACTACCAAATTAAGTCAAGCAAAAACTAAAATAAACTTGTGATCAGAAGTCAGTCAGAGGATAGGTTAGTCAACGTTTCAAAGTTTGACTTGACCATTTCATTGTTTTGATGTTCACAAATCAAAATCACCGTGGTGTGGGCAAATGGTGATTCACTACACACACTCACTCGAGTATTTTGACTTCACTGTTCCTCTGATCGTTCATTCTATGCGAGTGTTCTACATAGAATATGAAAAATCTGATTTTTCTATTGCTTTTATTTTTGGGAACTCGATTCAGTAAAGTGTAAATTTTATGTTTTTAATGACATCAACTAATCGTTGATTTGTTGTCATACTCATGTTTGCAAAAATTCCAAATTGAATCACTCGTACCAAATGTAAAAAACAAACCCCTCTTTTCCCACTAACCACCCCCTTGTCAGAGTTCATTTAGTTTTATTTGATTTGATTTAAATTAAAAATGTTTTAAGTGCTAACACGCCTTCGGAATTACTGCTGTCTACTCATTGTTTAACAAAACCAACACCCCAGAACAGAACTGAAAGCACGCATGCAACATACTCAAAACAAAACAACACAAAACAACAACACAACACACTCATAAATAAACAAACAACATCAAATTAAAGTTCATTTTACAAATTAAACACAGACTCACAGAGACACACAGAGGACACACACACAGAGATACACAGACACAGATATTAATTTATTCATATTATCTCTAATTATCTATCTTTTCCACATATTCATTTAATAGTGGTTATATATCTTTAGATTCAATAGATCGATAGATCAATAGTCAACTTCTTCAAATATATATTATCGAGAAATAAAAGCAAACAAATACGCATTTTTAAATTCAAACTTATTCAACCTACTTACTCAAACCCAGCTCAACCCATTCAACTTCAACTTCAACCTTACTTCAAACCATCATTACAATTACAACCCATTATTATTTAATCTTAAACTATTAATATATTGAACTTAAAGTATTTTAAATAAACTAAAAGTCAGATAGATAAGAAGAAAGATAGAAATGTATTCAATATTTAATGCATGTAAAAAGAGTAGATTACTCAATAGTATAAATTATAAATTCAATCTACAATGCTAGCAACAGCAGTAGTAGTAGAAGATCATTCATCACTGTTGTAACAAACCCAATCACATTAAAACAAGATATTAAAACGTATGTATAATTGTATGAAAGTCAGTTATTCATTGCTAATATTGTTGTGACAATCAGTTTGGACCATTCCCTGAATATGTAAAGATTGTAGAAGTCGGTCCAAGAGACGGTTTACAAAATGAAAAGCAAATAGTACCAACCAACGTAAAGATCGATTTGATCAACAGGCTAGCAAACACAGGCCTATCAGTAGTAGAGGCAACCTCATTCGTATCACCAAAATGGGTTCCACAGGTATGTATAAGCTGATACTCAACTCGTCAATCATCATATTAATGAATGATTATGTTATTATAGATGGCAGATTGTAAAGAAGTTTATGGCAGGAATTGTCCCTGTTCCAGGAGTATCATATCCAACATTGACCCCAAATCTACAGGGATTTAATAAGGCATTGGCATCGGGTGCAAAAGAAATAGCCTTGTTTTGCCGCCGCTTCCGAAAGTTTTTCAAAAAAAAATATCAATGCCTCCATCGAAGAAAGTTTAGCACGATACAAAGATGTCTGTGACGCCGCAAAAGAGCACGATATAAAGATTAGAGGCTACGTTTCATGCGTACTTGGCTGCCCATACGAAGGAAGAATCTCTGTGGAAAAGGTTGCCGAAGTTTCACGCAAGCTCTATGAGTTTGGTTGCTACGAAATCTCACTTGGTGATACCATTGGAATCGGAACACCCGGTACAACATTCAAGATGCTCTCCGCTGTCTCCAAGGAGATCCCACTCAGCAGTTTAGCAGTCCACTTCCACGACACCTATGGCCAAGCTCTCGCCAACATTCTGACGGCACTTCAGTTTGGTATCAACGTAGTAGACAGCTCTGTTGCTGGTCTCGGTGGATGCCCATACGCAGTTGGAGCATCCGGTAATGTAGCTACTGAGGATGTCCTCTATGATGATGAAAGATTTAGGAATCGATTGTAAAGTGAACCTCGATAAAGTCTTGGACATCAGTCTGTGGATATCCAACATTCTAGGTAAAACACCAAGCTCAAAAGTATCATTAGCACTCTCACACAAAGCTCAACGAACCTGTATATAGATCAAACACAAAACAAATCAAACCATCAATCATATTCAACAATTTTAGCGTACACGAATACCTTATCCCACATATTATTTATTTAAACTTTCATGATAGTCCTCATGGAATCAACGATCAAAAAAAAAATAGAAAAAAAGGAACATTACATTTTAAAAATAAATCATTCGCGGATTCGCCCTACATCCTATACATAAAAAAGTCCGATTACAGTCGGGATTTTGCTTTGGTCAGATATTTCTAAATATTTTTTTTTGGATAGCGGCTTTTGGGATTTCTTTCATTTGTGCAAGTTGACATCAGTAAACTGAACTAACAGTTGAATTGTAGAATGGAATGAATAGTCATTGAATCAACAAGATAGGATATCTTTGATTGAGTTTGAGGTATTTTAAAAAAATAGTGGATTGATTACTTTAGATGTTTAGATGTTTAATTCTTTTACAGCAAATTGAGGTAAAACAAATGATGCCTTGTGAACTGATTCGTTGTAGTATTGCATTTTATCTGTCATTTCGGTGGTGATTGGACGAACTGGAGTCTTGCAGCTGTTCTTTGGTTCCGCAGATGAGAAGTCCTATTGAACCACCTGGGTAGGATGGGATTGAGTATAGGCATACTCGACGTGTGGGAAAATTTCTTTGCAAAAAGTGGTCAAACCTTTGACGGTGGCCAAATGGAGCCAGAGTGACTCGGCTTGTGAGCAGACGATACCACCTGGTGCCAAAAGCTTCGTTCAAGAGCTCGTAGTAGGCACGTTCGAAAAGACCCTGAGCTGGTCCGATTGGATCAGAAGAGTCGGTGATGATAACATCAAACTCACCCTTGTGATTACGCATGAACTCCAAACCGTCACCAATGAACAAGTTGACTTTAGGGTGGTCGAATCCAACGGCCATCTTTTGGAAGGAAACGACGTGAGGCGTCGATGACACCTTGATCAATCTCGCACAGTGTAACAGACTCAACACAGTCGTGCTTGACGACCTCACGCAAAACACCACCGTCACCACCACCGACAACCAAAACCTTCTTTGGGTTTGGATGTCCAAACATTGGAACATGTGTAATCATCTCTTGATAGGCAAACTCGTCTCTCTCTGTAGCTTGGATGACACCATCCAAAACCAAAACATTACCAAAAGTCTTTGATTTAAATACTAAAATATCCTGATTAATGTAGTACCAATATGATTATTCATTAATATCAAAGTCGGTGATTGATTGTTCTTTCGTTCGTTTGTTCGTTCTTTATATCTTGATTGATGCATACTTGATACTTTGATTTCTCGTGATGTAAAACCTCCTCTACTTGTAGAGAGAATGAATTGCCTGGCCAGAATTCACTGATCTCGCTAAACCATCCGTTTCTAATTTGATCCATATTTGTCTAACTATTGATTAATCTAAGATATATAATAAAAGATATCTTGTTCAATTTTAAACTAAAATGAATGATATGCAATGCAAACAGACCCCTAATTGAGAATAAAACCTACAAAAACGAAAAATTACTAAAATTAATTTAAATTCAAATTTATTTAAATTTCCAAAATGCCAAAGCACAAAATGCGGGAGATTCTCAAGATTGTTATTAATTTTACTTTTACTTTTTATTTGTTTATTTAGATTTGCTTAAATCTAGTATATATTACATAGACATAGAGATACAGTCGACGATAATGTCAGCAGCACAAAAAGAAGAAGGATTTATCAACCCTAATCCTGTGGTTTATAGCAAGGATGAGTCGGATAATAATAGCAGCTTATATAGTGAGAGATTCACAGAGGATGAACAGACTGTCGATGACTTTGATGTTTATGAGATATTCGATTTGGTTAGAGATATAAATGATCCTGAACATCCACTGACGCTTGAGCAACTCAATGTAGTCAGACACGAGAATATAAAGATAGATATAGACAACAATCTCATTCGACTCTACTTCACACCCACAGTACCACACTGCTCAATGGCAAACATCATAGGACTTTCGATCAAAGAGAAACTATCAAGAAGTTTACCACAACGTTTTAAAGTAGATGTAAAAGTCACACCTGGTAGTCATTCATCCGAACAATCTGGTATGTCTCCCATCAAAATCATCATATTACAAACTTTATAAATCATATAAGAAATAGATCATCCAAACTAACATTAAATACTCAACTCAAATCTTAAAGTAAATAAACAACTAAATGATAAAGAAAGAGTTTCAGCAGCTTTAGATTCAAGTTCATCGATTTTAAAATGTAGTCAACGAATGTATTAAACTACCGATTGAATAGATTAGACTAGACAGATAGACAGACAGATAGAGAGATAGATATATGCTTTCTTTCCTCTATATCTCTTTATGAGTCATCACAATATTAACAAATTAAAAAAACAAATGAATTTAATAATAAATTAAATTCAACAAAAAAAAAAAAACAAAAAAACAAAAGTAAATTAAAAAATAATTTTGTAAATAATTTTATTGGTGTGATTAAAAGTCTACTGAACATCACTTTTTAAAATATTAGTTTTTATATTTTTTAACAATCTCATTTTAATTACTTGTAAATAATATATTATTATTACTATTATTCTTACATATTTAGTTAGTTATCATTTCATATCTCATTGTTAGTTATTTTTACATACATCTTTAGTTTATATTTACCTACCTACTACTATTCTACCTATCTTTATAATATATATATATAAATAAATAATGTCAACTGAACAGGATAAGAAAGAGCAAGCCATTGCAATCTTATAGAGATAGATTGATCGAACATAAGAATGCAGAATTGCGTTTAATAAGGACACATGAATTGGTTAAAAAGCTAAAGAAGGACTATGCAAAGACTGAGGATCATCTTAAAGCAACTCAATACATTGGTGAAATCATTGGTGAAGTCTTAAGATCATTAGATGAAGAAAGATGTAGGTCGAACACTGATAGACAACAGATGATAGGAAATAGATTATTGACACCTTGTTTGAAAATCAATTAATTATATTAGAGATATTGTTAAGGCATGTAATGGACCAAGATATGTTGTACGCTGTTCAAATTATCAAGATAAAGCACAATCTTTTGGTCCCAGGTGCCCGTGTTACACTCGATCTTACTACTTTGACTATTTTGAAGATTTTGCCACGTGAAGTCGATCCAATCATCTTTAACATGGGACTACAGAGAACCCAGGGCCATCAACTATTCCGATATCGGTGGTTTGAAATTCACAAATCAGAGAGTTGAGAGAAGTTATTGAGCTACCATTGTTGGTGCCAGAGTTGTTTGTCAGAGTCGGTATCAAACCACCAA